>RXIC02000495.1:420142-463129 GCA_003952965.2 Morella rubra | reverse complement strand
TAGTTGGTCTCCTTGTTTCTTGACCAAAAAGCAGAAAGAGAGAATTTTGTGCATATTTTAAGCTTCTAGATATTTTGTAACACAACAAAACAAGAGAGTGAGTGTTTTCACCCTAGAAGAAAGTTCACTGAGAAAAATAGATTGATTGGCTGGTAGTTGGGATGACAGACTCGTTGAAATGATTCTATGATGGTGTGTAGAAACAGAAAAAGGACTTCTGTTTCCAGGTACTATGCAATCAGTTTTTCAAATGTATCAAAGATGAAGCTAGTTATGTTCACAAGATAATGACACGGAGTTGATTTGGATCCTTTGTTTCTCAGACGATTGAGATCAGTTGAATCCAATTGTGTTCATTTTTTCTTTTGTCTTTTCAATTTTATGTCTAGACATGTTCTTGTGGATCTTGATAGGTCAGTTTTTCCATTTCTCACCTATTCATGTGCTATAGTTCTAACTTTAGCTGTAGCTTGTAACTACTTCTGTGAGCTAACTGATTCTGAAATGGACTTCTCTGTTTGTAACCATCACCCAATGTGTTTTAGCAGTTATACCACCTCTTTTATCATCCACTGCCTTACCTGGCAGCAAATGTTTGGCTTGTGACTAAGAGCTCTTCTTACTTGCTTCTTTGTAGATTTAGTTTGCGTCATTCGTTAAGAATTGCCAATTGAGCAACTGTACATGTTGTGTGATAACCAAAACGTCAACAACATGAAGCCATGACCAGATACCATGCTTGGTGTGACTGATCTCGCCAGATGGCAAATATGTTTTTTTTCAATGTTTCTAGCAGAATCCTAATTATCTATCACGAATGTCTTGTTTGCAGATGGCTCCAAAGCAGAAAATTAGGATCAAACTTAGATCGTATTGGGTGCCATTGATAGAGGACTCTTGCAAGCAGATAATGGATGCTGCAAGGACTACCAATGCAAAAACAGTTGGTCCTGTTCCATTGCCAACCAAGAAGAGAATATATTGTGTTCTCAAATCACCACATGTGCACAAGGATGCAAGGTTCCATTTTGAGATCCGGACCCACCAGCGCCTCATTGATATTCTCTACCCAACTGCACAAACAATTGATTCTTTGATGCAACTTGATCTTCCTGCTGGGGTAGATGTGGAGGTCAAGCTCTGAAGAAACAATGGTGTAGCTTAGGTAAAGTTCTTATTTTTCTGATCTTCAAGGATAGCTATGATTTGGAGACTACTTCTTGGACAGAAAAAAGAGACCAAGATAGATGCAATTTTTTCCCTAGTTTGATTATGAATCGAATTTTAATTTTCATCATCAATGAAAAGGCAAGACTCTTGAAGCAGGTTTTTTGAAATTCATCTGCATTAAAAGTAGGAGTGACAAGGAGGTCCTGTACTACAATGTTCATTTTTGCCAAGTTCTTCAAGGAAAAATAGCTTATGTTGGCTGCTGAAATGGTTTCTTTGGCAACCGTTTCACATTTATATCTTAAGACCTAATTCTATAGTTTAATGGCGGTGCATCTGAGAGAAAGAAGTACTTGCTTTTAGCTTAAGACCTGTCAAATATTTTCTTTTAGCTTCTTCTAGGAGCAGGTGGTGCTGTACTTTTATGGCTTCCATTGTCACGGTTATTGATATTCACATCTTTATCTGTATTTCATTGTAGATTTATTGCCTTTTAAAATCACTTCTTAGATTCTTATGCATAGGCTGGGTTTGACCAGATTAATCCTTTAAATTCCAGATGTTATCATTTGGCGAAATCCTTTTAGAGTTGGGGAACATTGATTTCCCAAGTTAATCATTATGGATGGAACACTTCAGCTAGAAATGCTTAGACTGCCAACATTTGCACATCACCAGGGCACTGAAAACCACCAGAAAACAGCACCCTTTGGCTCCACTGTGCAGCTTTCCAAGGACACAGTGAAAGAAAAAAAGTGAGAGAGCGCACAAATTTCCAAAAACTAGAAGGAAGTGCATGATATTCAAACATAAGAGTTATCAACTCTGATAGGTGCATTGTCAGGCTGATTTCAGGATTATAGCTCAGTGGCAGTGCAGGATCATTTATTATGGTGGTGATGCTGAGGAATTTGATCTTGATAAGTTGAATGAAGAGAACTATGTTGTCTTGGATACTCAAAAGTGCCCTGATATTTCCTAGCCATCTATTTCATTCCTGGTTGATGTGTTGCATCCAGGAATGACGAACTTGAATACATATCATAATCCCCTTGAGAGGGCCAAAACCTCACTGAAACTTTCCGGCTATAGCTCCTTTTTTGTTGTATTATTATGTCATCAAATTGTTTCGTAAGCTGTTTTGTCCAAATATGTCCTATATTGTCTCAAATGCATGTCTGTTGGAGATTTTTCTTTTGTCCATACAAATCTCCAATATTTTTCTATGAAGTTTATGCTTAGATCAATGTTACCATGAGTAGCTTGTATTTTATCTTTTTGGTTGTGAAACACGAATATGCTGACTGATTTTGACATATTTTATTCCTTTTGCTCTTTGACCTTGCTATCATCTAAGTGATATTTTATTATTTTTTCTTGTTTCTCTAGATATCTTAATCATTCTTACGCTGCTATATTTGTCCTTTTCTTCTAAGGTGCTGGATTGCTTCCTAGAGCAAATCTCTCTTCAAGAATTCCATCGTCCAATTTACCTGGCAGAGGGGTGACCGCTGAAAGAAGTACATTGAACACTCAAAACCTTTCCCATAAGTTTTTTCTTGGATTTCTTGTAGCAATACCCTGTAGAAAATTGAGACCGCTGACCCCATACTGAATTGGAAAAAAGAATACAGAGATCATGTGTGGCAGTCTCTCCTTTCATTGTGTTTGCATTAGATTTTTTCTTAGATGGGCATCTGAACTAGATGGAAATATGAAGATGCATGGTATATTTTATGACTAGGTTCTCTTAAATCCCAAAATCTGACCCAAACGATGAACGACGGTATTTTTTTAACTCCCTTTCTCTTTTTAATAAAGACTGAAGCTTTAGGACCAAAATTATTCTCTACTTTTAGATTTCAGCCTAAGGCATATGGAAATCGTAAGACCAAAATACTTGGCATACTGTCTTCACGATAAGTTTTCATTGGTTAGGTTATTGTTTAAAGGATTGACATTCATAATTATAACATAATGAGCTGCCCGCAATAAAATTATTGCTATTTTTAAGGTACAAGATTGTAAGTATCACAAGAGCGGTTCACAGCCTGTTGGGATTCTCATGACTAAAATAAGAATTTCAGTCAAAAACAGCATTTAGGCCTGGTAAACTAAGGAAACCTCAAAAAAAATTTAGAATCAACCGAAAGGAATCTCGCTAATAATTCTGTTCTCCTTTTTCCCCCTCCTCAAAATAAACAAAAAAAAAAAATGCCTATTTTTTTATTTGTGAATTTTTAGTTCATGTCTTTATTTTTGTGGACAATCTCATCACAGCCACCATCTCTATATCTCTGTAATCTGTATAAGGCATAACCATTAGTGTGTGTCGAAGTCTCCCAGTTGTCTCTCTCTCTCTCGTTCTTTCCTTGGCCAAGCCTTCTCCAACCCATAAGGAACCAGACAACCACACAAAGCTATGGCCTCCTGTGTGGACAATCCAAGAACAAGAACCAAAGCCAAATCAAACGACGACTCAGATCGATCCCATGGAGAAAATTCTGCGTCCAATGACATGGAACTCGATCTGCCCGGTATTCATAATCTTGCTTCATGCATAGACCTTAACAAGAACCAAGAAAAACAGAATGAAACGTGCAGAATCCTAATCGCAGAGAGTGAAGAAGAAAGAAAGGAAGATGAAATATGGATGGAATTGAAAGAGGAGGCTAGTATCGGTGTACAAGAAGAACCAGTATTATCCGATTACTATTCTAGTTCAATCTTGTCTCATAACTCATTGGAAAGCGCCCTGGCAAACCAGCTTTCAGTCAAACTGAGCAGTTCTAGCGTCCCTAAGAACACCCTTTTTGATCTCTTTCTTGGTGTTTTAGAGGAAGATGAAGAAGTCATGGCAGCGGTGAAGGATGATTTGAGGGCGGTGAAAGAAGCAGACCCGGAATGCACGAGTTACGTGCACTGTTTCTTAAATCTTAAAGGGTTTCTTGCATGCCAGGCACATAGAGTGGCACATAAGCTATGGTTACAAGGCAGGAAGGCTTTGGCAGGGTTGATCCAAAGCAGGGTATCTGAGGTGTTTGCCGTAGACATTCATCCGGGGGCACAAATTGGACGGGGGACAGTGCTTGATCATGCGACGGGGGTTGTGATGGGAGGGACGGTGGTGCTAGGAAATAACGTGACGATTTCGCATAATGTGACTTTGGGTGGGACTGGCAAGGATTATGGGGACAGGCACCCGAAAATTGGAGATGGCGTGTTGATAGGGCCATGGACTAAGGTGCTGGGGAATGTTCGGATTGCGGAGGATGCCAAGATTGAGGCTGGTTCGGTCGTCTTGAACGAAGTGCCACCTAGAGCGACCGCAGGTGGGAACCCAGCTAGATTGATTTGTGGGAATGGTAACCCAGTTAGGCTGGATCATATGCATAGTTCAACAAGGATCGACCAGACTTCACGCATAGTTGAGTGATCTGATTAAGTTGGTAGAGCCCATTCAAAAGTTTTATTTCCTTTGGTATTGGGCTTTTTTAGAACAGAAGCTCTCTGAAAATGGATGTTAGAATTTTAAGAGATGGCAAATAAAGGGAATACAAGTCCCCTCTAGTCTTCACAGCATGCTATTCTCTTTTTTTTTTCTTTTTTGCAGTACCGAGTTCTGACATTTCTAATCAATCTTACTGCTCTGCATTGAATACAGAATAGTTGTTTTTGAAGGAGAATCCTTGATGTGTCTTCTAAGCATTCAAAATAGGAAGGAGACCCCAAACTGCATCATTGCGGATACCTTTTATAAAACTGGGAAGATTTCTAATTGTCATACGGGTCACGCAGATGTGTGCTGGGAAGGCAGAACCAGCAGGGGCTCGCTTTCTATAAAGTCCCGTATCGGGTAAAAAAACATTTAAGATGACTTAATATAAATTTAGAGTTACCTCCACTTGACGAACGGATTTTTCCGGATATGAATTTTTAAACCTTATGTAAGTCCATTACAAATGATATCTGTTGCGGGCTTTGCTATCCTGCTGCAGCACCTACGGAATGGTTGGTCATGGATCCAATGATACGGGCACGGTCTCAACCCGATGAATAGATGAAATCTTGTTAAATCTGATGAAGATTTTTTAATTTATGTATATATTCTCATCTAAAAGGTTTCGTTGAGAGGATGGATTAAAAGAAGCCTGCTATCAATCTCAGAGACTATGGGCTGGTTCCATACCAATTGTTGGGTAACTGGGAACATTGTTCCAGGATTGGATTCTGATGGCTGGCTTCTTTGGGTGTCTTTATTACTATTACATACCATTCACAGGGAATGGTATAGCTAGACGACAAATTCCAACAATTTTTAACAATTTTTATTTAGGTTCTTGAACTTGTTGACGGGTTGTTGTATTTGTAGGAAATCTCTATGTATGGAACAAAACATATATTGCGTGTTGGAATTTTATTAAACAAGTATAGGAGATGGTATCAACTTTGATAAAAATATTTAACAAAAAGTAATTGAATGTTCATTAAAAATGATTTGATGTTTTTTTTATAAAATAAAATATTGAAATTTTGATTTTTGGTCATAAAAATTTTGACATTTAAAAAAAAATTCTTAACAAGTTGGAAAATTAGTTTTATAATTTCGAAAATTAGTTTTATGTTACATTTATTTTATTCCGAAAATAATACATATATTGATGTTTTAAATTTCTATTTTTTTTACTGTGATACAAATGTTGATATATATTTATCCATTCTCAATATATAATAAAGTTGATGAATTAAACTATAAGATCATAATTTTATAACTCAATTTAAAATAAGATAAAAAAATTATAACCAACAGCTAGTTTTAAGATGCAAACAATGAGCTCAGGGGGTCGATTACCGCAATCCAACAGTTAGAAGATACATTATAAATACTGCTACGTGATGGAACTTCAATTAATGAAGAAAACATGCAAGTCACAACAACTTCTGACTAAAGTCGAGTACCTCTACCTGCATTCATTTCTAATAAGCTTCCAGGGTGGAATATCCTACTACGTGGTTTTACAGCTTCAACATTCCTTTCGTCGGCCATAGCTCGAGGCGAACGTCTCCCCATCCTGCCGCTGCTCGTACGCTTGCCAGAGATGTCTTCTTTCACGTCAACAAGAGAGGGGAGAAAAATCAAAAAACAGACTGAAGTCGAAATAATCATATTCACCCTCAACTAACTCAACGCAGAAGAAATCAGTCAGACTTTTCCGTCCATTCACAAACCCTTCGAATTTAATTCGCTGATCATATGGGTGCACAAACATTTTATTTGGTTTGAGTAAGTAGAAACTTGAATTAGCTGCATCCTTCATTTCAACATGTTCGGTTTGAGTAAGTAGAAACTTGAATGGGAATTTTCAAAAATTCAGCGAAATGAACAGGTCCTTAGAAAAATATAATTTTATCCCAATATGCGAATTTCTCAGAGAATATGCCGGTTAAGCAGGAGAAAAGTTATAATTGCGTATGAAATGGATCGGACTTTTTCAGCCACCTTGGTCAAAATAAATAAAGTGACGCAAAAGGTAACGCGGCTAACCTCTCTACTACATTTTTTTTTTTTTCGAAGTTCTACTATATAATTGGTGTCTTTGGCTTTCTGTCTCTTATTTGTTTCCTTTGAAAGTCGTCAATCATGGTTGTTAGCTTGTCCTACCTACTCCAAAGATTAAAAAAAAAAAAAAAAAAAAAAAGAAGCACTAACTATAATTTTTTGTATTGGCTTTGACTAAGTTTGGGTAATTAGATATATCCTAAGCGGCAGACTTGTTAGAATGAGAGCAAAGGAATACATGTGCAAACTCTATACACTTGGAATTGAAAAAAGAGCTCCATCTGGATGGTTGTCCATTTGGATGGATCCGAATAGATGAAATTTATCACTTCAATTAATATGGAGAATTCGACCCGATCCAATTAGACTTACAATCCAGCTCCCCGCATTAATTGGTACCCATGTTCTATCCTATACTTCAAATGTTAGTCAAGAAATTCTAACTTCGATCAACAAAAGATATGTTACCTAAGAATCTTTCCTTACTATTTCAAAATTCTAAGGGCCATATAGATGTAACCCCGGGCATTGGTAGCATTTTATAAATCTCACTCAAAGATTGAAAACGTACAATTGATAATGAAAATATTGGTGCCAATTGGGTACGGATCTCCCCTCTTACGCATACGTTGAAAAGCAATGTAAATGCAATAACCAAGCCAATGCAGCTAATGCCCGCACCAGCTACGGTATGATCGCGTTATTATATATTTTTTTAAAATTAAAATCGGAACAAGTAGCTGTCATAAACCAATTTTTTGCCCATGGGAAATAGTACTGTCTATAATTGTATATATTCTGTCAAAGTCTTTTCGGTCGGGCTACGTATAGCCGGCGGTCGAATATTTATGAAAATAGATATCATATGATGTTTAATTAACAATTGATGGAGCATTATATTATATAATGTTATTCAATTGGTAGTTTTGAGCATTATATTATAGGCGCCGATAGGGGCTCTTCTCTTGTGCTAGTTTTGAACAGAAGAACAGATCATCATATGACAATTATTTGGTCAAGCATATATATAATATGACGCGTGGAGTTTGGTCTCATTTGACTATGTTGGTACCAAGATTCAAACTCTAACTTGATTTTTTATTTATTTATTGAAATTCGATGTCTATTCTTTATGGTCTATTTTTATATATATGTGCTTCTATTGAAAAGGTCTTTTTCATTCGGAGTTTAATTAGTTGGTATCTAGTTATTATAAGTAGACTTGGTAGAAGTTATAAACGTACAATTTGTCTATAATATAATGGATATATATTATGGTGCCGACTGCCGGTTGCTTTTTGTAGCTGCAAATGATACATTATGAAAAATAAAATAATTAAAAAAAACCTAGTCTCAAGTAATCATAAATTAATAATAATTTTAAACCTAGTTTTATTTGTAGGTGATAGAGATTCATGGGAGTTTTTTTCTCTTTAAATAATTCTTCTAAAGACCAATAGGCTACTTAACATTTGGCTATAACCGATTAAAGCTCCACTTGGGAAAGAGTAGATCTTCAATTTGATTTTTACTGCTTGAGAGTTTTGTTTTATTTGACAAATTTTCATGTCTTTTGCTGGATACGACAACTAAATAAAAGATAAATTTGTTGAATCTTCTTGATTTTAAATGGGAAGATAGCAAACACGTCTCAATGGGGGAAGGGAGGGGAGGAGAAGAAGAAGAAATGTTGACTTGTAGAAATATTCGAGAATGACATTTCACAAAGCGATAAGTTTGTGCGACAATTAAATAAATTCTTAACATTAAATTAGTTTATGAAGTTTAAAAATATTCAAGTCCTAAAAAAAATTAAAATCCCCATAAATTTTAAAATTTCAGAAACTAATTTGTAAAGTTTAAGACTTCTTTGACTTTTCGCACAAATCAAAAGAAGTAACTCTGTATTTATCCTTTCGCACAGAGTCGAAGATCGTTTTTTTTTTTTTTCACAACATGGTCTAAGAATGTTTGTTTTTGTTTTTTCCCGAATAATGGAAGTGGCTTTCATTACCGTCTGAAAACATAAGACAACGAAACCCATAGACTGCTATGGTAAAATCCAACAGGAGTCGGAACGCCGATCGAAGGGCTCCATGCACAGGACAAAAGCAGCAGTGGCGAAGCAAGGCGCGCGTGAGGCTGCGCGTACACGCTGATTAGGAACGGTTGGACCAGCAATGCATGATCTTCCCTTATCATGTTCCACTCGTGTGCTAGTCAACATCTACTGGTCAATATAAGAAAGTCCAAGAATAATTTTTTAAAAAAAATTCACTCTTCTCTCCCCCAAATAGAGGATAAAATATCATAGAATTTAAATTATTAATTTTATTATATTTTACTATTAAATTATTAAAATTTATCAATTTATGCATCAAGTTAAGATTTGGTGATCAAGATTATATCTCGTTCCTTATTTTTCATTAATCTCAAAAATAATATTTGATTAAGAGATGTAAATTGATGAATTTTAAAAATTTAAAAACGAAATGAGATAAAATTAATAGTTTAGACTTGAAATGCAAATTTATTTTATTTTTAAAAAGTAAATAACATTTGGTGTTAATTTGTCTAGACTTATTCTGATTCTAAATTACATGTTACTGGCAAAATCAATACAATTCTATATTTGGATCATCTTAATAGGTTTAGAAACTACGGAAACAGATTATATATAAAAATAAATTATACAGAATCATGAAAAGAAATGGTTATTAACTCAATTTTGACTTGACTTGTTAAATACCGTGATCAAATTTAAAATGTTCCATTTATTTCTTTAAGTCAACGGATACGTCACATAAATTTACACAATTTATCTTTCTACGTACTCTTACTTTGTGACTGTGAGCCGCACGTTTTTTTCTGAATTGTCGCGTATGCATTTACAGGAAGTTATTTCGTAGTCGATGACCCTTGGAACACCCCACTCTTTTTTTTTTTTCAAAGCAAGTGAAGAGTAGTTTTTTTTTTTTCTAAAAAGTTAAGGGTAGTTGAATCTACCTTTGTAGCGCAGAAGCAAAGGGGGGCGGGGGTGGGGGGCGGCGACCGCGCAACGGGGGGTTAAGCATCAAATCTCCGTTTGTCCTTTCGAACAGTGAAATTTATGAAGCGCAGCGTCATCTCATACGTCACGACGGCCGCTTCGTACTGTTTCTCGTCCGACGTGGCAACGTTTGACGAAAAATTTGTACACTCAATCCTTGCAGAACATGTGTAATGTGTCCCTCATTGTGTCCCTCTGAAAGCCTTTTAGCCTAAATTGTCTCTTGTGTGCATTTGCCAATCCCCCCTTTTTTTTTTCCCAAAAATTTTGGGGCAAAAACTGGTCATTTAAAACCTCGTGAATGAAGGTACATGTACAATTTTAATGAAAATGGGTGTACTTATCCCCTTTCTTCTTCTTTTTATGGTTTTTTTTTTCTCGATCAGTATGCAGATCATCCTTAGCATGAAGTTAAGGACATATTATTTTATTAAAATTTTTGCACCTTTTTACTTTTTATGCATTGGGATTCCTTCGAATTGGGATTAAAATAATAAATATATTTTGTATCTTCTAATTTTAAGGCTTTAACATTTTACACATTTTGTAAATTATAACATTTTACACATTTTGTATCTTCTAATTTTTTTTTTTCTAAAATTTACAAATTTATTTTTATAAAATATCACTATAAAAAAAATAAAATAAAAGTGTCATTCTATATATCAAAAAATTATTTTTTATAGTGTCAAGACCATGTAGTTAGAGAGTATAAAGTGTATTTAACCTATAAATAAATTATTGTGACTATATCTTGTCCTCAAACAATAATACCTCGATTTCAAAAAGTAGAAGAATTGGTCTTTGTGAATTTTAATTCCACCAATTTAATCCATCCCAATTTATGCTCTAAAAAATTAATCGAATCACCATAATGTTTTAGACAAAGTTATGTAATACCCAATAAAAGATTGTAAAAGATGGAATCCGCACCATACCAATACATTTTTCTTGAAAAATAAAACACACTGATTCCACCACTAAATAGTATTTGAATTGATGCAATTCAAACCATAATAATTTTATCTAAATATAAAAATATACTATAAATTTTATGTTTTAATCCAAAGAGTTGGCCCAAAATCATATCAATTTATTATAAGTTTATAGTATTTGGTCCAAATTTATGGTATTATAATTTTATCAATTTCAAAAAAGACCTTTAAAGTTATCAGTTTACAGTATTTGGTCCGAAGATTTACGAGAAATCATTGATTCATATCCATGCTTTTCTATTATTTTTTCCCTAAATTTTCTAGGCAAATACTAGTGATTAAACCTCGTATATTGGGTGAACATGTGCTATTAGAAAACGAAAAAGGGTGTATTTGTCCCCCCTCTTTCTTTCTAATTTTTTTCTCTTGATTGGTGCGCATATAATTTTAACCCTTGCATGAAATAGTTGGGATATGTTATTTTGTTCAAATTGTTGGATCAGTTTCCAATCTTTTGTGCATTGGGATTTCTAGATTTAGGCTAAAATATTAAATGAATTATTATGATTTACTTCTTTCTCAAACAACATCTTGGTTTCGAAAATTATAAGAATTGATCATTGTGATTTTTAAATCGATCCAACCTCTGTGTTATGTAAAATTATCAGTATCCAACAAAAAGGTAGAATTCCAATCCATAAAAACATAAACTAGAAAATACACTAATTGAACCAATGAATTGTATTTAATTTAAATTTATAAAATTCAATCACCCAGATATCCTGAAAAAATATTTAATATACTAGTCTTAGCAATAATCTCAGTATCCGAATAAAGTAGTAATAAATCAAGCTTGATTTTTATATATAAAATACACTAATTGTTAATGGTTTCTAATTTAATTTAAAATTCAATACACCCACTATGAAGCCATATACTATTGATTAAATACAAGCTAATCTCTTCGAATAAAGCAATATTAAATCTTTTGATCAGTAGAGAAATCTCTAACTAGTTCTGTTATTTTTCTTTGTTTGGCTGGACAAACCTTGAAGCCATTTTTAGGGGAATGGAATGCAAATACAAGCTACATAAGGAACTTCCCAAAGCAATTTATTGAAAATGGAGGAAGACAAGTTGAAATCCAAAAGGTCCACCAGATCTATCTTAATGGCATAAAGCATTATGCACGGCCTCCTGTATGAGAAGAGAAATCTTTCTAAAGTCGTGTACAACATGCAGATGGATGATTATAAATATTTCTACAACGAAGTCTCTCTTCTAAATTCACCGCCGCTCGCTCTCTCTCTCTCCCTCCTCTAGACAGGGCTCGTGTACAACATGCAGATGGATGATTATAAATATTTCTGCAACGAAGTCTCTCTTCTAAATTCACTGCCGCTCACTCTCTCTCTCTCTCTCTCCTTCCTATAGACCAGCCCTGTTTTGTGGAATTTCCGCATAAACTATAAATACGAGAGAAAGTCTCTCACTTTCCCTGAAAGTTCTGGTCCGATCCTGTTGCTGTTCCTTTCTTTCATTATTTATCACTGCTTCCCTTTTATTCACTACTCCAAAATGTTGTCTCAATCCACACAAAGAACTCTACAATCCTTCCCACCGACTCTCTCGCTCAACAACCAGCACAAGAACCCGATGGCCGCGGCTTGCTTTGGAGTTTCCAGAACCGCCATAACCGAGCCTAACCCACTTTCCCAAGACCCAAACGGCTCTCAATTCGATGACAAAAAATATAGCTCCGCTAACTTCTACCTGTCCAGTTTCACCGACCGTGTTTCCCGCCCACCCATTTGCCCGGATCGCTCGAAAAACGTTCAGACGGATTTGAACGCGGACGAGGCTGATCATGACAAAGACTACGAGGTTGATGAACCTTGGCTGAAGATGCAAGATGAAGCTCGGTGCGACGTGGAGCAGGAACCCATACTGTCGAGTTACTACTACAGTTCTATTCTGTCGCAACGTTCGTTGGAAAGCGCATTGGCCAACCATCTTTCGATGAAACTGAGCAATCCAAGTCTTCCTAGCGGATCCTCTACGATCTTTTCCTGGGGGTGCTTGCAGGGGATCAGGAAATCATGGGGGCTGTGAAGGATGATCTGAGGGCAGTGAAACAGAGGGACCCTGCTTGTATAAGCTACGTGCATTGCTTCTTGAATTTCAAAGGATTTCTTGCGTGCCAGGCACATAGGGTGGCACACAAGTTGTGGTCAGAAGATAGGATGATCTTGGCACTGTTGATTCAGAATAGGGTGTCTGAGGTCTTTGCGGTGGATATCCATCCCGGAGCAAGGATTGGAAGGGGGATATTGCTCGATCATGCTACCGGTGTCGTGATCGGAGAGACGGCGGTGGTAGGGAACAACGTGTCAATTTTGCATAAGGTGACCTTGGGAGGGACTGGAAAAGCGTCTGGTGACAGGCACCCAAAGATTGGTAATGGGGTATTGATCGGTGCAGGGACCTGTATTCTGGGGAATATTAGGATTGGGGATGGGGCTAAGATCGGAGCTGGCTCAGTTGTCCTAAAGGATGTGCCAGCAAGGACAACAGCAGTTGGGAACCCAGCTAGGTTGATTGGAGGGAAGGACAACCCGATTAAGCTTACTAAGATTCCAAGTTTAACGATGGACCATATTTCAATATAGTTGAGTGGTCTGACTATGTTATTTAGAGGCCTATCTCAGTCATCTTCGTTTATGTTACTTTTTCATTTAGAGTCGTGTCCTGGATCCGGGGCTTTTTTGTTTGTGTTTTAAGTGAGAATCGAAGTTCTCCTATTAGCAAACAGGGGTACTTGAAGCTACTCTGTGTATGATAAGCTGTTTGTGTTGTATTATTACCAGCAGCCATGACTCCGTGGTTTGTACAATATGAAATAATATGTTCCTGTTATGGGAAAGCTGTCTTTTTCTTCTTCATGCATTTAAGATGTGATTCTTTAATTCCAATCTTTCGATCGATTCTAGTCGAATCTCTTCCTCTTCAATTTCAGTTATGAGGCCGCTTGCGCTCTGGATGACAACCTTCTCCCCTGATTGAGTCTGTGGTCTCTAATATCCGATTACATGAATTCCAGAATTCCCCTTTTGAGCGCTTTTCTGATTAGTAATTTAGATTAGGTTCTTACTGCTAAAGAGTTACTGACTTTCTCAGGGTTACTTTTTCATTTAGAGTCGTGTCCTGGAGTTGAGAATGAAGTTCTCTGTTTGAAGCTAACGATAAGTAGCACATGATCTGTGTTCTGCTGCTATACTGGTGCAAAGATAGAATTCGTGAATAGCGTGATTCTGTTTAGTTATGAGGATAGATTGAGTCTGTGGTCTCTAATATCCGATTACATGAATTCCAGAATTCCCCTTTTGAGCACTTTTCTGATTGGTAATTTAGTAGGTTCTACTACAAAAGATACGCTTTTGGAAGAAGTTTGATCTCTGTTTGTAAATAGTAGACATCTGTTTCTGTGCTTTGGGCAATAATTCGATATCTGTTTGTAGGTAGTAGGGTCATTGTCTCAGGTGTAATAGAATCTCATTGACGAAGCTGAAACTAGACCGAGAAAACAGTGAGGAACAATATTAGTATAACTTCTTTGTTACAATTGATGATGAAAAATAATGTGAACCGAGTGTCTGTTGTGACTCTCTCTGAGTTCTCTCTCTCGTGTCTCAGGTGGTCTTTCCCCTGTCTCCCATTTTACTCCGCCCCTCCCCACTATCGTTGACTAATAACAGTCCCTTTAACCTTTCCCTTCCTCCCTCCGCGACAATGGACGAAGAAATCTCTCGATTGATCTTTCAAACTCAAGCTCTCTCCTGGTTTGATCTGCCCCCAAAACTCATCCCAAAATTGGATCTGGCGACAAAAATTGCTAGTCATCTGCTGGTTGGAAAGCTCATTGCTCAATGCCAAATTCATAAAAGCGTGCTCATACCACTCATCCACAAGGTTTGACATTTTGCTGAAGTTCTTACCATTGAGGATCTTGAGGATAACAGGTATTTATTCCATTTTGCCTCAAAATTAGATAATGATTACATTCTTCAAAATTCTCGGAATTTCAAAGGAAGTCTTTTGAACTTTGAAAGAATGGCCCCGGATGTCAGCATAGAAGAAATTGACATGTCTAAAACCCAGTTTTGGGTTCAATTACATGGTCTCCCCCCCTCCATAGCTTCCCCTGAGAATATTAAAATGAATGGAGAACATGTGGGTTGTCTTTTCGATATTGAGCCAATTCCATTAGATATCGCCTGCAAAAAAATTTGTTAGAATCCGTGTTGAGCTTGAAGTCGATCTCGCTTTGAAAATCAGATTTCTTTTTCCCTGTTTACATAAACCTCCAGCCCAAATTTCTTTCAAATATGAAACATTATCTGATTTTGGCTACCATTGTGGTAGGTTAGGTCATACTAGAGCCTCTTGTGGATTTTTAAATTTCTCGCTTGAAGAGAAATTAGAGCTAATTCAAGAGAAACCAAAATTTACCCAAAACTGATTAAGTGTTAAAATTGCATAATTAAATATTTAATTGTGTTAGTTAGTTATTGCAAAATAGATTAAGAGCTTAATTATTCATATGATTTTAGTAATTGAGCTTAACTGATATTTTACACTTGAAACATTTAACTTGCAGATTATTACAATTTTTTTTTTTGCCGTTAAGTTTATAAGCACCTTTGTTTAATTATTGCAGGGTATTTTTGGAAGACAAAAATAGAGCAACTAAAATGCTGAGCTGGAGAGGCATATTTGGCAGTTACACCCAAAACACTCGAGGAGCAGATGACATTTTGAGGAAACGCACGCAAGGGAATGTGGCGGAAGGGAAAAAACGGTTGGGATGTGAAGAGCATACGGGGGCACCGAATCTTCTGGCTCTCTCCATTTTTTATTTTATTTTATTTTTTTCTCTCCTCTCCTTTCTTTGTTTTTCTCTAATGAATATTTCTAGGTTTAATTGGTTCCCTCTACTTTTGATTTCAAAGATGATAGACTAGATTTTAAGCTTGAGATTCAAAGAGTAACCCATGACTGTTTTGGGTTAGATTTCTTCTTTTCCATGAAGCTTTAATGATTAACTTGTTGGATTATATTTCATTTTACTTTTAGAAAGTATTGAAGTTTTTTGTTCTTGTTTTTGATCAGTTGTAGAGATAAAGGCACAATTGATACTTGAACTAGTAACAAGACTTTGATTTTTTTTTTTATTGCTTAATTTGTTATACAATCTATTGAGTATAGTAGATTATATTAAAAATTGTGGGCTGATCGTTGTATTATCCGATCATAATTTCTTGGAATGAGAAAATGGTTGAGAGAAGAGAAAATTAGAGGTAAATCCATTATCAAATCAGTTATGGGAGAAACTTGCATCTCAAGTGTTTGATTCATTATCTCTTAGAACGTCACTTTATTTTTCCGCACTTTATCTTTAGAATATTTTGCACTGTCCATTTTTAAATGCATTGTTCTTCGTTTCTCTAAGTTTCTCTTTCAATTACGAATCATAAACCTCAAAAACCAACTCTGAATTTTTCTCTTCATTTGTAAATAGCTTACATATAATATCCAATACTTGCATTAATTCCATTGTCCCTGTGAATTTGATCTTGGGATTTACTCTTGTATTACTTTGACAGCATCTGCGCTTGGAAGTCTAAACTATTAGCTGATAAAAAACCCCCACTCAGTTTCCTCTACTAACATTGCTAGCAATTTTGTCTCCAACACCCTCAGGATAGCCTCCAACCACGCTGACTCTTGGTCCTCTCCCATCAGCCCCCAATCTAATTATGGCATCATTGTTCATCAAAATTCAATTCCCAAAATTGCCGTGAGAAATATACCCTCCCAGAGACTCAAGAATAAAAAATCATCCCTTTCCGAGAGATACCCACCACCTTCATTAATAGCACTTGTAGCTATTAAACCACTTCCCCAACCACTTTTAGCCACCTAACCTTTATCCTTAACTCCAGCCACCCAAGAGTTACCACCTTATCACACCCATCACTCCACTCATCCCATCCCCGGCACCTATTCCAATCCCAATTGGCAATTTCAAAGTTGCCAAAAACACCCTAGCCACTCCCATTCCTCCACATCAGCAAACACAGCTAAAATTCCTCTGCTCCCTCTGGCCAGATATGACATTCTTATTCAATGTGTTGAAATAACTCCACCCGAACCCTCTTTTTTCCCTACACCCTTCTCACCTATAATTACCTACCCTTCGGACATCCAATTCTTACCACTCTCCCCTCCCAAGTCATTTTACAGCGTGGATCAATCTGAAGAGCCCACAGTCAAACCTAACATTCCTCCCAAGATGATAAAACCTAATTCCCCCCTCATTGATGTTTTTCTCTCGGTAATAGTCCAAATACAAGACCTATCAGATTTTCACCTTCCATTCCTAGCCCACCAGCTCCCCCAAACCTACTCTATCTCCATCCATAATATACCCAGTGACTCCCTTTTTCTCCCCCCACCACCCCCAACCACTAACACCACAAATCCATCCCATATTTCCTCTCCCTATACGCCACCTCTATCTCTGCTGAGCACCTTCCCTTCACTAGGTCCACTGGGTTGCCCATACACTTTCGATGAAGCCTCAATCACAAAAGACCGCTCTTCTCCTATAGCTATCTATTTTCTTCTCCTCTCGGGTCCATCCCTTTCACCTCAATGGTCTGATCCACCTACTGGAATTCCCCCATCTCATGAAATAATAGCCTATCACTTTTCTACTTTCTCTTTGCCTGACCTCGCTCTAACTACTTATCTCAATCCACCTCTCTCCTTTACCCTTAGCCCACCCACTCTGAAGAATGAACTCCCAACTTACCCAAACTCTGAGAACCCCCACTTTACAGATCTGAAAGGCATCAATATCTTGCCCAACCCCAACTCAGACATCCCCTGTTACTCTGTTGCCCAGAAAGGAAAAAATAGCATTCCAAACTCCTCCAATGAGAACTCACGTCACTTTTCTGACCAGATTGACACTTATATTCACCCCAACTCTAACCCTGAGAATCTCTACAAAGAGTAACCAGTCCTCAAAACCAACTAAAACATCAAGGAAAATTAAGGAAAAAAAAACCTAGAATCTGTGCACTAAAATTCCCAAAATGGGAGGGAAAGAGGAAACTTACAAGTGAGGTAGATACCTATCTCAAACCCCCAAAAAAGAAGAAATTTATTGGGGCCGGTCCTGTGGACCCCATCATTCTCATCCTCAACCAATCTCAAGCCTCCCTGACTGCTCACAAGAAAAAAATATATCAAGAAACAACATAGGAAAACTGTTAGTAAGGAAAGGAAACTTCTCAATCTCTCTAAGGGCTCTTGCCCCAGGATTGACCCTATGGCTGAGGAGGTGGGCCAATTCCTGCCTCCTAATCCTCAATAAGGATTCTCTCTTGGAATTATTGTGGTTTGGCCCGACTAGCGGCTTTCTATCATCTCAGGGCCTTTATCCGGATCCATAATCCGGATATTATCTTTCTTATGGAGACTAAAATCTCTGATGGTTCTTCTTTATCGCTTATGCACAAGCTTGGTTATTTTTATCTAGTTTTTGTTCCTCCTATTGGTAGAAAATGAGGGCTTTGTGTGCTTGGAGAACTGGCGTCTCTCTTGGTGTAATCTCATACTCTAGTAATATTATCAACATCGTTCTGTATCCTTCTGTCCCCCATAAATCTTATCTCTACTATTTAATTTATGGCCCACCCACTACTTTTGCTAAATAATATTTTTGGAATTCTCTTTTGGACATTGGTAATGCATTTCAAGATTCTTGGCTTATTTTAGGAGACTTCAATTCCATCTCTAATCAATATGAAAAAAGGAGAGGCAATCTATTGACCTCTTCTTTTACACCTTCGGGTCTCTCACTAGTTATGACAGAATTGGGTGTACTAGATCTCGGGTTCAATAGTTACCGTTATACCTGGGATAAAAAACGGAGCGGGTTGCCAACATTCAAGAATGATTGGATCAAGGTTTAGCCAATGCTTAATGGATTCAACTGCACCCAAACACCCATGTATCCCATCTCACAATGACCACTTCTGATTATTGTTCTATTGTACTTTGCATCTTGGGTCAACAAACTCATCTACATAGATGTTTTAGATTTGAACAATGCTAGACCCGTGACTCTATGAGTAGTTATGTTATAGACCGAGCCTAGAACTCCACTCAAAGATCCCTTCAGATCTTCCCAATCACCAGAAAATTCACTAACACTAAAGATGCATTGAAATGATGGAACCAATCCCGCTTTGGTCACATTCAAGATCGTATCAAATTTCTTTTAAATGAAATAGACTGTAATCAAGAGCAGCCTTCCACATCATATAACATTGAGCATGGCTCTAAACTCAGAGCCTTACTAGATGAACAATTTCAACGAGAGCAGTTGCTTTGGAAACAAAAATCTCAAGAATCCTGGCTGACCATGAAAGAACTAAACACAAAGTTTTTCTACATATCCACAATTATCAAAAGAAATAGAAACCTCACCACCACTTTGCGAACAGATTCTAATAGATGGACTTCTGACAGAGATGTTATTGACAATTTATTTCAACAATTCTTCAACTTTACTTTCCTCTCTTCTTACCCTTTTAAGATGATCTAGAAAATCTCATCTCCCCAATCATCTCTCACACAGATTCTCTCCATCTTGGTTCCTCTCTCAGAATAAGAAATTTAGGCCTCTCTTAAATCTCTTGGTGCCACTAAAAGTCCAGGTCCTAAGGGACTTCCCTCTCTCTTCTTTCAACACTATTGGACCATTATTAAAGATGATCTAACAACCTCTATTCAACACTTTTTTAGCACTGGTGTAATGCCTTAGGATTGGAACCACACTTTCCTCGCCTCATTCCTAAAATAAACTCCGCAAACCATGTCTCTCATTTCAGATAATTATTAAAAATGATCTAACAACCTCTATTCAGCACTTTTTTAGCACTGGTGTAATGCCTTAGGATTGGAATCACACTTTCCTCGCCCTCATTCCTAAAACAGACTCCGCAAACCATGTCTCTCATTTCATACCAAGCAGCTTATGCAACACTATTTATAAGATCATATCCAAAAATTTTGTCTCTAGAATTCAACCTTTCCTTAAGCATATGATCTCACCTCACCAATCAGCATTCATAAAAGGCCGTATCATCCAAGAAAACTCCATCATAGCATGTCAATCTCTCAACTCCATAAAAAATTTAATATGGAGGGACTGGAAAAACGTCTAGTGACAGGCACCTAAAGATTGGTAATGGGGTATTGATCGGTGCAGGGACATGTATTTTGGGGAGTATTAGGATTGGGGATAGGGCTAAGGTCGGAGTTGGCTCAGTTGTCCTGAAGGATATGCCACCAAGGACAACAGCAGTTGGGAACCCAACTAGATTGATTGGAGGGAAGGACAAACCGATTAAGCTTACTAAGATCCCAAGTTTAACGATGGACCATATTTCAAATATAGTTGAGTGATATGACTATGTGTCACGCCCCGTACTAGTACTTACCCCCTAAGCTCTCCTATAGTAATAGAATGCACACAAGCGGGGATTATTGTACGAATAAAATCTAAAAAGGCCTGATAACTGACTTTGAAAAAGCTTAGCAGAAACGTTCTAGTGAAAATAGGTAAGTATAATAAAGAAGGAAAAAAATAGTTTCAGGGATTTAACAAATAGGTCACACAGTATTAAAGACGGATAATAAAATAAAATAATTTATTAAATAGGTGGACTTATAAAAAAATATTTTAAAATAATCCTGTATTGAGGTGAAAGTTAAGGGTAGCTTGTGGCTTAATGAAGAAACAGGATAATAAAAAATCTCAAAAATATAGATACAACATTTTTCCACTAGTATATTTACAAAGAACAAAATCCTTCATGAGGATACAAAAGTAAGAGAAAGTAAGTACAAAAGTGGAAGCTGTCTACAGTTTCCGTCCTACAACAACAGACTGCAACATAATGTACAATAAATACCAAAAAAAAAAAAAAACAAAACGACTACAAAAGGTAACTAATCAACCCTCGACTCAGTGTCGGAAGTTAGCTCAATAATTTTATTTTCCCTGATGTCCTCTATTGGCGGCGCCAGTGGAGGAGGGACGTCATACAAAAGAGTCAGGTCAAAATCAACTAGCTCAAAATCCTCAACTAAGGGAACTGGAATTGTCAGAGGCTTATTAAGGTACCATTAGGGCTCGTACTCCACATAAACCTCAAACGAGTTAGTAATAAACGTCCAAATCATCATCACTAGGATGTATGAGTCAACATCCAAAAGCTCCTCACTCAAAAAGGTCAACATTTGATATGTCTAGGGCCTGCAGCCATAGCAGTAAATATAAGAAAATTAAACAAATAAAGGGTGAGTCCTACTGACTCAGTAAGGGGGCAAAAGGGAACATGTTATGAACAATTATAGTAGCATGTCAATAATAAGAGTTAAGAATTGATAACATTAAACATGTTAATAAGGTATGATCGATGCAATGCAGGGATGATGTATCTATTTCCCGGTCATTTCACATTTTTTCTTTTCTTGCTTTCTTTCCTTTCTTTTTGGTAATCAGAGGTGTCCTTTCTATCTCTCTGTTTAACCCCGCAGAGTCTAGGTTGTTCATCCCTTCTTTCCTCTGGGACTGTCTCGTGCCCCGGTACCAGGACTTTGTCAAGCGTATATTGTTTCACGCCAATAATACCAACCACTCCTTTCAGTGGTGGCTTGCACTATCCCACTGTTGTGATCGGTACCGTCACCCTATCATTGGACCACTTCTGGGTATGAGTTTTATTTTTGTCATTTTGTTATTAGATTCCCCACACCCATGACATGAAGATGCAAAATGTCTCATATGCTTCATTAATAATCAAGTAAATAAAGATGAGCAATGGATTTCATACACCAACTGTCAAATAAAAATACAGCAAACTAAATTCATAGTAACCTTTCTTAATCCATAAATGGCCGGGTCTAAGCTTCAGTAAAAAGACCTAATTTTTCATTTTATGATGTTCATGTTTTAGACTCGGTCAATCTAACATGTGCCACATGCTGTTAATAGGCAAGTTTAACAACTTATATAGCTTGGTTATTTTTGTTTTATTTCTAAACCCACTAATGTCTGACTATTCAAGGAATATAGGGCTCTTGACTATTTTCAAAAGAAAGAAAATCTTCTTGAGCATATCATTTAAAAACTTCCAGGGCATATGGCATTTTTTTTTGTTAAAACTTTTCGGGCATATAGAAATCTCCCCGGTCATTTTGTAAAACCTATCCGGGCATCTAAAAATCTCCCTAGGCATTTTGTAAGCTCCCCGGGTATATAAATAAAACAAACAAGGCTTCTCGGGCATAAAAACAAGCTTCCTGGGCCTATACAAATCTCCCTGGGAATTCAAAACAAAATCTTTCTCAGCATTTTAAAAAAATCTTTCCCGGGCATCAATAACCAAATGCTTCATGGCATATATATATAAACCCCTTTCACTCAAAAGATCTGGCCCTAGGTGGTCCCCAAGGTCTTTTGGCCCTTTCTCTTATAAATCCTTTGCATATTTTTATTTGGTTTAAATCCAACACAGCGATAAGAATGTGTTACTTGTCTTTTCCCATCTCATGACAAAAGTCACACATTTTATACATAATCCGAACATTCCCAATACTCCTAATTAAGACAACTCTATATCCTTACCTTAGCTCGTTGTTGTACTGCTTTCTTGAAAGATTAAAACACCTAAAAATAGCAAGACACCATATTAGGAAAAGAAAAGACAAAAGTTGATGGGAAGAAAAGTGCAGGTGAAATACCTCACTTTCCCAACTTTCTCGTATCTCCTCCCTTTTTTTTTTCTTTGGGCTCTTCCTCCTTTTATCCTTCGGTCAATCTCTTTGATCACCAGGTGTTTCACGTCACTTTCTCTCTCTTAAGTCAAATGAAGTTTCTTTCCTAATGTCGTTATCAGTTAAGTCTCTCTCTTTTATTCTTTTGTCGAACAAAGCAAATAAATAGACCCTAACGTACTTATGGTTATTTCCCCTTTGCCAGCCTACATACCTAGGCTAGGTCTAAAGAAAATCAGCAGAAAATCATGATATAGCCAGTCACAAGCAACCACCTACACTTCTCAAATCACACGTATCTCTTAACAAGCAGAACATTAAATTATGCGCCAATGACAAAGCTCCATCTAAGTGGTTAGATAAAATATGGTAAGAATGCATTTAATGCACACCACACGGTTAAGACATGTAGAAAAAAGTAAACTTAAAAAGGGAACTTGGGTATACAGGGCTTAGTCATCCCGCACATGACCAAAAATAAGCCCCGGGCATTTAGCTCTCAGCTACTCCGAGCATAGTCTAAAAAAATCCTGGGTCCAGGTCTAAAAATGCCTGAGAATGCTGTTCTCGGTTAGCCCAGGCATGTGACTCCCAATCACCCCGGGGCTTTAGGTGACCCTGGACATGTCCTACTCGGTGACCCCGGGTGATTTACTTCGCGCATTTAAACCTATTGACCTCAGGAATTCTCCCCCCCCCCCCCCCGGGGGGCCTTCACTATTTACCCCTAGCCCACTACTCATTTACCCCGGGAATTACAACTCAATAACCCTGGGCGCTCAAGCACCTGCCCTGACAGACCCTAGTAAGAGCAAACACAAGGAAAAAAAATATTTCACATGAGCACAACTCTTATACCTATTATAACTTATACATAAAAACTATACTGAGTCAAAAACTAATATATATACAACTTAGTAAATAGTAGATCAAACAAGAGAGGGGGTTACACTATGTTATTTAGCGGCCTATATCAGCTGTCTTCGTTTATGTTACTTTTTCATTTAGAGTCATGTCCTGGTTTTGGGACTTCTTTATTTGTGTGAATCGAAGTTTTCCTATTAGCAAACAAGGGTACTTGAAGCTACTCTGTGTATGATAAGCTGTTTGTGTTGTACTAGTACCGGTAGCCATGACTCCATGGTTGTACAATATGAAGTAATATATTCCTGTTATGGGAAAGTTTACTGCTCTTTTTTCTTCCTTTTTTTTGTTGTTGTTGTTATGCTCAAATGTGATTCTTTAACATCAATGATAATTGTTGCATTAAGGGCAAAGGCTGCCAAGTCTCTTCTCCTAACATTCAGCACCCTATCAGCGTTAAGAATAGTATCAACTAGATCAGCTGCACTAATAACAGGCCAACAAGTCTAGCCGAATCACCCATTTGGATTCTCTCCCAACCACCGTTGCTATTGGACATTTTAGAAAAAGATGAATGGTATCTTTTGGCTCTTGCCTACAAAAAGGGCAAATAAACCCATCCTTTTTTTCTCTATTAAGAATTCTCCCTAGGGCAGTGGCAAACCATGATTGAATTTGAAGGAGGGGCAAACTCCTATGGCGAAATGGAAAAAAAAAATTTCTTATGTAATGTAAAAAGTGTCTTAAAGTTAAAATATCGAAAACTAAGGATTAAAATCATTAAAAATATTGAAATACATGTATCATACTATTTGCTGAGATTGAGAGGTGGCAATTGGATACTAATGTGTTTATTGATTAAATGCTCTTTTTGGGCATTGCTACCATGAAGTAGACGACATCAAAAACAAAAAAACCCTTGGGGGCAAAGAGATTAAGATGACTAATTAAAAAATCTTCCTTTTTTTCATTTGAAATTACGGTGATTTCATTGAGTAATGGGTCTAGATATGCTCACCCGCAAGGGCCAAAGTTAAGGCAGAGTGCAGTGAGTTAAGTTTCGCAGAACAGTGTACCAACTGCGAGAAGGTAAATTACAGCACACATGACAACAATACCCGTAACATTAATTAATTGTTTCTATTTAACTGATTTAACATAACTAATTAAATGATGTTCCATGCTTATATATATATATATATAGACCATTTGACTCAACAAACTTAAAAAGATATACCCTCTCATGCCCATCCGCTCAGGCCTCTCCTGGAACTTACTGTTTGGATCGCTAGACTTACTATTCAGGTATACTTCTAGAATGCTAAGGTTGGGGTTTAACTTAGACGGGAGTACTGGAGATTTACTAAGAAGCTTGAAGTAGAGAGACCAAATGACCAAGAATTGAAACACAAAAGAGAGGTACAAATCACTACTACCCGGGTTTGGCTTTGATGTTATAGCCTCACCATTTAAGATTCCAGATTCCAATAGTAAGAAACAATTGGTTGAACAAAACAATTATACCAACTAATACCTCCAGACCATAGGTCATCAGTTAGATAAGATTGAACTTAAGTTAGATGGTCAATCTCCAATTCATGAAACTCCGTTAATCAAGCTATCTAGTAAGCCAGTAGGATTAAAAACCTCCTCCTCGGATTCCACAGCCCTTAGCAAAGTTACTAAGATGTTGAAAGAATTAGTTCCAATTGATTCTAGTAAATCGTAAAGTAAAAAGCCTTCCTCTTCTCATCAAGTAAGTACCCTTAACTAGGTCGAATTTGACTCAAAATCAAATTTAGATCATCAAGGGGCCGTTTGTTTGCCCAATTTTTTGGAGGTTCAAAATTTTCACCACACCAAACACATTTCACAAACCCCAATAAACTTCACACTTTTACACATACACTTCACACTTTTCACAAACCCCAATAAACTTCAACATTCAAAAGATTCCCAAAATTTCTCAAAATTTTGGTAAACAAACGCCCCCCAAATTAGTGAGATAGTAGACTAGTTCAAACAGTTAGAAGTTAACAGGATTAAGTCTAGTCGTCCTAACCTTATGTCCCTAACCAAGAATTGGTATAGTAAACCAACTCCTCCTGATCTTCAATTCGAA
Organism: Morella rubra; assembly: GCA_003952965.2. Classification (NCBI taxonomy): domain Eukaryota; kingdom Viridiplantae; phylum Streptophyta; class Magnoliopsida; order Fagales; family Myricaceae; genus Morella; species Morella rubra. Next base: position 437,513 of record RXIC02000495.1, on the reverse strand, counting down.
GAAAGGAATTTTTATAGTCAATTATCTGTCTCTTCAGACAAGTTATATGAATGGAATATTGATGGCTTATCTGAACTGGAAATCCTCAATAAACTCCATCATATGACCATGGTAGCAAATAGCTACTTAGTAAACCAATCTCTTAGTCATCCCGAAGTTGTTGAGTTAATGGTCTCTAGTTTCACTGGCTCTTTATGCCAATGGTGGGAAAAGTATCTCACTGAAACAGATCGTGATCTTATTCACTATGCAGTCCAGTATGATGAAGAAGAATTACCAATATTTAATGAAAAAATAGGTCAAGGTGTTAGTGATAGTATTAATACTCTTATTTATACCATTATTAAACATTTTCTTGGAACACTTAGTAATATCTATGCTAGGATCCACGTCCAGCATAGTAATCTCTAGTGCCCAACCTTAAGTGATTTTAGATGGTACAAAGATGTTTTCATTTCTCGAGTCATGCTTAGAGATGATTGTAAGAATCCATTTTGGAAAGAAAAATTCATTAATGGGTTATACAACCTCTTTGCCCATAAGATCCGAGAAGTCTTAAGTCAACCCTTGAGTATCATAGAATATGATAACCTGACATATGGTGATCTTGTTAGTACCATCAACAAAGAAGGTTTAAAGATGTATATTAACATGAAGATTAGTAATCAGCTTAACAAAGACCGTATGAAAGCTAAGTATGAAATGGGTAATTTCTACGAACAGTATGGTCTGCCTCTCATAACACCATCCCGTAGAAAACACCAGAATGAAAGGTCATTCTTCAAAAAGTCAAACAAATACCACAAACGATCCTTTAGGAAGTATACTCCTCCTAAAGATAGTAAACCAAAGTTTCACAAGAAATCCTTTAGGAAAAAGTCTAAACCCAATTTTATAAAAGACAAAAATAAAATTAGGTGTTACAAATGTAAAAAATTAGACTATTATTGTTCAGAATGTCGTGTAAAGGAAAACATTAATTCCTTAGACATCCCTAATAGTGAAAAAGTTAAATTATTTTCCATTTTAGAGTTAAGAGATTCTAGTAGTAGTGACTTAGAAATAGATAACTTCTCGTCTTCTAGTTCTAGTTCTAGTTCCAACCCTAGTATCGACACAGAATTTGACATCCCTAACCAGAAATTAGGATGTCAAAATAGTTGTTGTCACCTAGGTAAAAATCTTAATGTCATTAGTAAACAAGATGAACTTTTAATAGATTTAATATATAAAGTAGAAGATCCAGAGCTTAAGGCTCAGTATCTTACCAAGTTAAAACATACTTTATAGAAACAAAAAAGTAAGTTAAAAGTTCTTGAAACTCAAGTCAGTCTTAATAAAATCTTAGACAAGTTTAAGAAAACTCATAAACCTGTCACCCTTCAAGATTTACAGACTGAAATCCAACAAGTTAAAAAAAAGACGTGATAATTAAAAGAACAAAATAAAACTCTCGAACAAGAAGTCGTTCTTCTTAAAATTAATCAAAATTTTAAAAAACAAAGTTAACCTTCTGAGTCTGACCATTCAGAATCTGAAGCTACTCTTCTTATTATTCCCTAGGATGATTCGGAAAGTAGTAATAAGTTCTTAAGTATAGTTAATATGATGCATTTTCAGAAATGACATTCTAAAGTTACCATCATAGTAAACTCCGAATACTCTTTTGAGGTTGTTGCCCTTATAGATTCAGGCATTGATCTTAATTGTATTTAGAAAGGTCTAATCCCTACCAAATATTACGAGAAGTCAAAGGAACGCCTTGTCTCTGCCAATGGTAGTCAAATGGATGTTAATTACAAGTTAACAAAAGCACATATTTGCAAAGATAATGTATGCTTCAAATCAGCCTTTGTTTTAGTTAAAAACATGCCTGATCAGAAACTTTCATTTATTTGTTGTATCCTTTCACAACAATTAGTGAAGGTCTTACAACCAACATCTTTGGTCAAGATGTTACCTTTGAGTTCGTTAGTCCTCCTCGACCTAGGGAACTTACTATGTTACAGGAAGCATCCATTAGTAAAACTCTCAATTTCATTATTAGTAAAACTCAGCATCTTGATTTTCTTAAAGAAGAAATCAAGTTCAAAAGAGTTGAGGAGCAACTCTTAAGTCAAAACCTTCAATCTCGGATTAAGTCATTCCAGGTTAAGTTCGAACAACAAGTTTGTTCTCACTTGCCCAATGCTTTCTGGCATTAAAAGCAATACATTGTCAAGTTACCTTATGTACCAGAGTTTAGTGAGAAAAACATTCCCACCAAAGCTCACCTAATTCAAATGAACCAAGAGATGATGGAATTCTGCATGAAAGAAATCCATGATCTTTTAAGTAAAGGAATCATTCGTCATAGTGAATCTCCTTGGTCTTGTTCTGCTTTCTATGTCTACAAAAATGCTGAAATAGAAAGAGGAACCCCCAGGTTAGTCATCAACTACAAGCCTCTGAATAAAGTCCTCCAATGGATTAGGTATCCTATCCCTGACAAATGAGATCTCACAGGACGCCTTTCGGAAGCTGCTGTTTTTAGTAAATTCGACATGAAAAGTGGATTTTGGCAAATCCAAGTTCATGAGTCAGATAAGTACAAAGTCGCATTTACCACTCCTTTTGGACATTACGAATGGAATGTAATGCCCTTTGGTTTGCAAAATGCTCAAAGTGAATTCCAAAATACAAGGGCGGATCCAGGACCCAATTTGAAGGGGGGCGAACTCCTAAGACAAAATGAAAAAAAAAAAATTATATCAAATGCTTCAATTTTAGATCAACAAACTTTCTATCCCCCGTTTGGTTTGAGCTGTAGATGCTTTAACACCATTCTCAAACAAATGGAGTAAATTAGACTAATAACATACTTAAAATTGACAATTTCATTAACAACTAGAAAGCGACACAACCAAGGTTGGCCTGGGCTATGGGGATCGGGCTCCCATAGGCCCAAACCAACATATGAATAAAAAAAAAAAATTACGTCTAAATTTTTTTTTTGGCAGGTCCAATAGGGGGCGGCTGCCCAGGGCCGCCCCCTGCATCCGCCACTACCAAAATATCAATAGTCATTTCACCATACATATATCTTAGTTGAAAAATACAAACATTTTGCCAAGGGGGGCAGGACTGAGGGTTAAAAAAAAAAAAAAAGTAGAAGAATAAGCTTTGGGCAGAGCCAACCGGGGCAGTGGCCCTATTGGCCCCCCTTGGCTCCACCTATGACCCAGGGCCCCTTTCGTTTTAAGAGCACCGCAGCCACCGTCCAAAGCATTAGTTTCAAACGGTCTTGCATCTTTAATTTCCAAAGTCTGTCCTAAGATTTAGCATCCATAACTAGAATAGCAAGGGCTCTTGCACACTGTTCTGCATTAATCAAAGACTTAACAGAGTAAGTTCCCGAGGGTTCCAAGGTCCAAATCCACCGATCCTTTTGTCCTGTCTTGAAGTAGGCAAACACGGCCCCACCTGAAGATAGGGAGCTGCTTGGAGGATACCTCTCCAAACCCCTGAAGTATTCCCACTGAAATTTGATAGATTCAGCGGACTTTGCAGCTTATACTTGTGCTTCACAATTTGACCCCAAAGTCTATCTGGCGAAGCATAAAACATCCACCCCAGTTTAGCAATTAAAGCCGCATTCACCTTAGCCCCAACCCTCCCGTTGCCTTCATTAAGAAAATGGAGCTCGAAGCTTTTGGTGTAAAATTCTTCTTCTTGTTTGCAGGGAATCCCCACCAAAAGTTCTTCAAAATCCGGTCAATCTCCTCACTCCACCTCTTAGGTAAAATGAATGTCAACATGTTGTATAAAGGCATTGCAGTGGCCACTGATTTAATAATGGTTGTGCGCCCAGCTTGAGACAAAGCCCTCATTTTTCATCCCGCACCTTCGTCAGCACTTTCGCTTTGACATCATCAAAGGCCTTCTTCTTAGAGCGTCCAACAAAAAGAGGTAACCCCAAGTACTTGTTGCTCATCGACATTTTCTTGACATTAAGAATGCCACACAGATCCTTAATAGCAGCCAGACAAGTATTACGACTGCAAAAGAGAGTTGATTTGCCATTATTCACCTTTTGGCCAGACTACTAAACTTATTGGGACAAAATCTCCTTTATCATGTGAACCTCCCTTCCATTTGCCCTGCTGAAAATCATCAAGTCGTCTGCAAAAAGAAGATGTGGAATAGAGGGCGTTGCTCTAGCCACCTTAACCCCATGGATATCTCTCCCCCCCCCCCCCTCTTTTCCTTAGCACACAACAGTAAACGGGACAACACTTTAGCTCCCAAAATGAAGAGGAAATGGGACAGAGGGTCCCCTTGTCTCAACCTGCATGATGGTTTGAAAAAGCCATGGGGTGAACCGTTCAACAAAATAGAGAATGATACCACAGAAGTACACTGCTCCACCAAACCAATCCATCTTTTGTTGAACCCGAAGCATTGGAGAATTTTCAAAATAAAACCTCATTCTATCCTGTTGTACGCCTTTTCCATATCAAGTTTTAATGCCATCCATCCCCTTCTACCCCTCTTAGCTTTCATTGAATGTAGAACTTCTTCACCCAAAATCTCACTCAAAGATTAAAAACAATTGATAATGAAAATATTGGTGCCAATTGGGTACGGATCTCCCCTCTTACGCATACGTTGAAAAGCAATATAAATGCAATAACCAAGCCAATGCAGCAATGCCCGTGCTTTTGCGGCTATGGTATCACGTTATTATGTTTGTTTAAAATTAAAACTGGAACAAGTAGTTATATAAAAAAGTTTATGCCCAAAGAAAGTCTTTTCCGTCGGGCTACGCGGTGGAATATTTATAAAAAATAGATATCATATGATGTTTAATTAACAATTGATGGAGCGTGAAATTATTATACAATGTTATTACGCTATTGTATTATCTAAAGAAAACGGTGCCCATTGGATAGGGTCTCTTCTCTTGTGCTAGTTTTGATCAGAAGATTTGGGTGATGTTCGTGTTGTGAAAAATTGTAGGATTTTAGGAAAGTTGTGAATATTTATGTTAAATAGTGTTTTACAGGTGTTTGTGTAAAGTGGAGAGAGAAATGATTTGATGTAATTATTTAATAAAAAAGTATTAGAGTTTTGTGAAAAAGTATAGAGAGAGAAGATTTGTTATAATTTTTTTAAAAAAATATATTGAAGTTTGTGTAAAAAGTTGTTGGAGATTGTGTGAATGTATTGGTGTTTGTGTTTGAATTCTTAAGATATTTGGTGATAATTTTATGAATGGATTTGAATCTTAGAAATATGTTGAAAACAAACATGCTCCAAGAGATCGTGACGTGACAATTGATTTTTTTATTTATTGAAATGATTCGATGTCTATTCTTTATAACATAAGCACCATGGAAAAGGTCTTTCCTGTTGGCCGCTTTTAGTTGGTATCTATTTTAATTGAGAGTGGGATATTAATAGAAAAGAATTTAAGGGCAGTATACAATTAAAAGTATTTATCAAATATTTTAAAATTATGGAGAATATAATTCTTAAAACGAGAAGAGATGGCCTAACGAATGATATGTATACATTCAAAAGTAATTTATTAAATAGCTTAAAATTGTGAAAAATACAATTCTCAAATCAAGAGGAAGCAATACAACCGATAATATAGTGCCCTAAAAAAATCCCAATGGGACGAAAGAAAATAAATTCTTCAGAATCAAAAGCCTGACGTCAGCACAAACAACTCTACACTCCCTTCCGCCGACTCTCTCGCTCAACATTCTTTCTTTATTTAACACTGCCTCCCTTGTATTCTCTACCTCAAAATGTTGTCTCAACCCACACAAAGAACTCTATAATCCTTCCGAGACTCTCGCTCAACAACCAGCACAAGAACCCGATGGCCGCGGCTTGCTTTGGTGTTTCCAGAACCGCCGTAACCGAGCCTAACCCACTTTCCCAAGACCCAAACGGCTCTCAATTCGATGACAACAAATATAGCTACGCCAACTTGTACCTGTCCAGTTTCACCGACCTTGTTTCCCGCCCACCCATTTGCCTTGATCGCTTGAAAACCGTACACACGGATGCGAACGCGGATGAGGCTGATTATGACAAAGACTACGAGGTTGATGAACCTTGGCTGAAAATGCAAGATGAAGCTCGGTTCGACGTGGGCAGCATAGGAATTCCGCATAGCGCTGTCGATGTGAGCAATACTACTACGACAGTTCTATGATCTGTCTGCAACGTTCTTGTTCAAAGGAAAGCGCAAGTTTGGTCCAACCAACTTCCCGGAGCGATTGGAATACTGATCATGCTAATCCGACGTGTCTTGTTCGGTCTTCCTGATGCAGGGACGTATTCTGGGGCTTTGGCTCTGGGGATGTGCTTGCTCGGGATCGATGGAAATCATGGGGGCTGTCTTAGGATGGATCTGACGAGCAGTGAAACAGAGGGACCCTGCTTGTATAAGCTACGTGCATTGCTTCTTGAATTTCAAAGGATTTCATGCGTGCCAGGCACACAGGGTGGCACACAAGTTGTGGTCACAAGATAGGATGATCTTGGCACTGTTGATTCAGAATAGGGTGTCTCAGGTCTTTGCGGTGGATATCCATCCCGGAGCAAGGATTGGAAGGGGGATATTGCTCGATCATGCTACCGGTGTTGTGATCGGAGAGACGGCGGTGGTAGGGAACAACGTGTCAATTTTGCAAAAGGTGACATTGGGAGGGACTGGAAAAGCGTCTGGTGACAGGCACCCAAAGATTGGTAATGGGGTATTGATCGATGCAGGGACTTGTATTCTGGGGAATATTAGGATTGGGGATGGGGCTAAGATCGGAGCTGGCTCAGTTGTCCTAAGGATGTGCCAGCAAGAACAACAGCAGTTGGGAACCAGCAAGGTTGATTGGAAGGAAGGACAACCCGATTAAGCTTACTAAGATTCCAAGTTTAACGATGGACCATATTTCAAATATAGTTGAGTGGTCTGACTATGTTATTTAGAGGCCTATCTCAGTCGTCTTCGTTTATGTTACTTTTGCATTTAGAGTCGTGTCCTGGATCCGGGGCTTCTTTGTTTGTGTTTTGAGTGAGAATCGAAGTTCTCCTATTAGTAAACGGGGGTACTTGAAGCTACTGTGTATTATAAGCTGTTTGTGTTGTACTAGTACCGGCAGCCATGACTCCGTGGTGCTACAATATGAAGTAAAATATGTTCCTGTTATGGGAAAGTTTGCTGCTCTTTTTTTTTCCTTTTTTTCTTTTTGTTGTTATGCTCAGATGTGATTCTTTAACATCAAAGATAGAGTCTTCGATTCGTGAAAAAGATAGGTCATTGTCTCAGGGGTAATAGAATCTCATTGACAAAGCTGAAACTATACCGAGAAAACAGTGAGGAACAAATAAGTGTAACTTCTTTGTTACAATTGACAATGATGCAAGCCAATGCAGCTAATGCCCGTGCTTTTTGCGGCTATGGTATCACGTTATTATATTTGTTTAAAATTAAAACTGGAACAAGTAGTTATATATAAACCGAGTTTATGCCCATAGAAATATAGTATATATAATTGTAAATGTTCTGTCAAAGGTCTTTCCTGTTGGCCGCGTTTAGTTGGTATCTAATTTTTTTTTATAAAAGCAATACTTCATTGAGAGTGGGATAATAGTTGAAAAGCACTTAACATCCAAAAGTCTTTATCAAACATCTTAAGACTGTGGATAGCACAACTCTCAAAACGAGAGGAGGCGGCCCGACGAATAATATATATACATTCAAAAGTAATTATCAAATAGCTTAAAATTGTGGAAAATATAATTCTCAAAACAAGAGGAAGCAGCCCAACGAATAATATCGTGCGCTAAAAAACTCGCAATGCGACGAAAGAAAATAAATTCTTAAGAATAAAAAGCCTAATGTCAGCACAAATAGTTAATAGACTTGGTAGAAGTTATAAAGGTACAATTTGTATACAATAATATAATGGATGTTATGGTTCCCGTTGCTTTTTGTAGCTGCAAATGATACATTATGAAAAATAAAATAATTAAAAAAACCCAAGTCTCAAGTAATCATAAATTAATAATAATTTTAAACCTAGTTTTATATGTAAGTGATAGAGATTCATGAGGGTTTTTTTTTTCTCTTTAAATAATTCTTAGACCAATAGGGCTACTTAACATTTGGCTATAACCGATTAAAGCACCTGGGAAAGAGATCTTCAATTTGATTTTTACTGCTTGAGAATTTTGTTTATTTATTTGAAAATTTTTCTTGTGATTCTTTTTTCTCGAATAATGCCTGAGGCTTTCATTACTGTCTGAAAAGTGAAAACAAAAGACGTGCACAAAGGCGTGCGTGAGGCTGCACACGCTGACGAGGAACGGGTGGACTACCGTGATCTTCCTTTGTCATGTTGACGTCCACTCATCTGCTAGTCCACATGTATGATGACCAGGTGATCAATATAAGAAAGTTCAGAATAGTTTTTCTTTTTTTTTTTCTGAGTGTGAAAAACTTAACTTTTTGCTTCTAATTACATGATAAATATATTTTAAAGTCTACATTATTAATTTTAATTATTGAAATTTATTAATTTATATCCTCTATTAAAATTCGCTGGTCGATATTATATCTAGTAACTCATTTTTTATTTAAGAGAAGTAAATTAATAAATTTTGATTATTGTAATAAAATTGATAAAATAAAATTTTATTCTTAACAAAATTATTAAAATTATGATGTCTAATTACTAAATTTTTAAGTCTAATTAAAAAAAAATTATAAAATAATTTATTCATTATTAAATAATTTTTTATTATAATAATTTTAAATTTTTTCTCTTATTTTTTAATAAATTATCTTCTTCTTTTGTCGCGTGTACCCAAAATTTTAACCATCAAAGATCACCTTATAACATTTCCTACTGATTTGTCTGTGGACTGGACGTTAATGATTCCCAACTACTGGCCAAATCGAAAATAACGAAATTCTTGGAAACCACACGTTTCTTTGGATTATTGATCAAAGAATTCCCACATAGCCTTTCGGAGGAGAAGGTCTGAAACGAGTCGAAACGTTTTTTTTTTAGAAAGTCTACCGGGGGGCCAACCGGCGGCTATAGTCAAACCTCTAAAGCGCGTCACTCACACGTCAGGGCGGCCGCTAATACTGTTTCTCGTCAAAACCTACGTGGCAAGACCAAGATTAGCCTTCGACTCGCCGTTCGACGAAAAATTTGTACACTCAGTCCCGTTGCAGAACACGTACCCCTGTGAAAACCTTTCCGCCTTTACTTTTTGCGATTGAACCTTTTGAAGTTGAGTCGAGACAGTAAATCCTTAGCTTATGTTATTTGAAATTTTATCTGATTAAATAGTGTAATTATCTCTTATTTATATCTATTTTTAAATTTTATTATATAATTTGAATAAAAAATTTCAAAAGATATTGATCTTAATTTTTGTATTGCATTTGTTCTAAGGATTCACAAGAAATCATAGACAACTTTTTTTTTTCGAAAAAGTACTGGCCATTTAAAACCTCGTTAATGAAAATAGGTGTATTTATCTTCCATTTTCTTCTTTTTCTCAATCAGTATCCAGATGATCCTTTCGTGAAGTTAAGGAGATATGCTATTTTATTAAAAATTTGGACCCGGTTTTACTTTTTGTGCATTGGGATTCCTTATATTGGGGTTAAAATAATAAATGAATTATTATGATTATTATTCTCAAACAATAATATCTCGGTTCAGAGATAGTAAAGATGCAATCCGTACCATACCAACATTTTCTTGAAAAATAAAACACAGTACTGATTGCACCACTGAATAATATTTAAATTGATACAATTCAAACCATGTAATAATTTTATCTAAATATAAAAATATACTATAACTTTGATGGTTTAATCCAAAGAGTTGGCCCAAAATCATATCAATTTATTGGTTTATAGTATTTGGTCCAAGTTTATGGTATTTTAATTTTATCAATTTCAAAAAAGACCTTTAAAGTTATCTGTTTACAGTATTTGGTCCAAAGATTTACGAGAAATCATATCCATACTTTTCTATTATTTTTTCTCCAAATTTTCTAGGCAAATACTAGTGATTGAACCTCATATATATAGGGTGAACATGTGCTATTAGAAAATGAAAAAGGGTGTATATAACCCTTGCATGAAATAGCTGGTGTTTGGCTTTCAAAATTTTGAGGGCTTAAAAAATTTTGATTTATGAGAATTGGTTGAAGAGAAAATTATTTTAGTAAATTTTTTATATTTATTTTGAGAAAAGAGATTATTTGATGAGAAAAAGATTATTTTAGAGTTATTTTATTAGGTCAAATATTTTGGGACTCTCAAAATTTTGGAAGCCAAATAAATGAAATATTATTATGATTTACCTCTTTTTCAAACAACATCTTGGTTTCGAAAAGTACAAGAATTGATCATCGTGATTTTTAAAATCGACCAATATAATCCATCCTTCAATCCAACCTCTCAAAAAAAAAAAAACTAATATAATCTCCATAATATTCATATAAAAGTATTCAGTATCCAATAAAAAGGTAGTAAATGTCCAATTCTCACCATACAAAACATTTATTTAAATTAGGAAATACACTGATATTGAACCAATTAATTGTATTTTAAATTTATAAAATTCAATACACCCAGATAGCTTCTGATAATTTTACACGGAGTAAAAATGATCAAGTTAATGACACTCAACTAGTTCTGTTCTTTTTCTTTGTTTGGCTGGACATTATGGCTGTCCTTGTTCAAAAGTTATATTGTCCCCAGTACAAACCTTGAAAGCCATTTTCTGGGGAATGGAATGCAAATACATGCTACATCAGGTACTTCCCAAAGCAATTTATTGAAAATGAAGGAAGACAAGTTGAAATCCATTTCCTTATGGATTGGTGAATATATCCAAAAGTCCACCAGATCTATCTTAATGTTATAAAGCATTAACCTCGGTCTCCTTTACGAGAAGATAAATCTTTCTAAAGTCGTGTACAACATGCAGACGGATGATTATAAATAGTTCTGCAACGAAGTCTCTCTTCTAAATTCGCTGCTGCTCACTCCTCTCTCTCTCTCTCACTCTATAGACCAGCCCTGTTTCGCTGAATATCTGCAGGGGCGGAATCAGAGGGGTGCGAAGGGTGGCGGCCAACACCTATTACTCTCTTAGAAAAAAAAATTTACATGTAGTTTTTTTTAAAAAAAAAAAAAAAAAAAAAAAATAGAAGATAGCCTGGGCCGATATCCATAGGCTCGATCAACTTGAGGAGACCCTTATTGAGTTTTGAGATATTAGAGGTCTTATAATAAAGATGATCATTTCGCCTTTAAAGTTCGACACCCTTAAATATTAATCCTAGTTCCGCCACTGATTATATCCACATAAACTATAAGAACAAGAGAAAGTCTCACTTTCCTCTTGTTTGTATCCGGTTGGCTGTCCTCTTGTTTCTTTATTTAACACTGCCTCCCTTTTATTTTCTACCTCAAAATGTTGTCTCAACCCACACAAAGAACTCTAATGGGTATTGATCAGTGCAGGGACTTGTATTCTGGGGAATATTAGGATTGGAGATGGGGCTAAGATCGGAGCTGGCTCAGTTGTCCTAAAGGATGTGCCAGCAAGAACAACAACAGTTGGGAACCCAGCAAGGTTGATTGGAAGGCAGGACAACTCGTAGAATAGTTTACTGAGATTCCAAGTTTAACGATGGACCATATTTCAAATATAGTTGAGTGGTCTGACTAGTTATTTAGAGGCCTATCTCAGTTGTCTTTGTTTATGTTACTTTTGCATTTAGAGTCGTGTCCTGGATCCGGGCTTCTTTGTTTGTGTTTTGAGTGAGAATCGAAGCTACTCTGTGTATGATAAGCTGTTTGTGTTGTACTAGTACCGGCAGCCATGACTCCGTGGTGCTACAGTATGAAATAATATGTTCCTTTTATGGGAAAGTTTGCTGCTCTTTTTTTTTTTCCTCTTTTCTTTTTGTTGTTATGCTCAGATGTGATTCTTTAACATCAAAGATAGAGTCTTCGATTCGTGAAAAAGATAGGTCATTGTCTCAGGAGTAATAGAATCTCATTGACGAAGCTGAAACTAGACCGAAAAAACAGTGAGGAACAAATAAGTGTAACTTCATTGTTACAATTGATAATGATGCAAGCCAATGCAGCTAATGCCCGTGCTTTTTGCGGCTATGGCATCACGTTATTATATTTGTTTAAAATTAAAACTGGAACAAGTATTTATATATAAACCGAGTTTATGCCCATAGAAATATATTACATATAATTGTATATGTTCTGTCAAAGGTCTTTCCTGTTTGCCTCGTTTAGTTGGTATCTAATTTTTTTTTTTTTTTATATAAGCAATACTTCATTGAGAGTGGGATAACAGTAAAAAAGCCCTTAACATCCAAAAGTTTTTATCAAACATCTTAAAACTATGGGGAATACAACTCTCAAAACGAGAGGAGGCGATCCAACGAATAATATATATACATCCAAAAGTAATTATCAAATAGCTTAAAATTGTGAGAAACACAACTCTCAAAACAAGAGTAAGCAACCCAACGAATAATATCGTGCGCTAAAAAACTTGCAATGCGACGAAAGAAAAGAAATTCTTAAGAATCAAAAGCCTGTAGATGTCAGCACAAATAGTTAATAGACTTGGTAGGAGTTATAAAGGTACAATTTGTATATAATGGTTCCCGTTGCTTTTTGTAGCTGCAAATGGTATATTATGAAAAATAAAATAATTACAAAAACCCAAGTCTCAAGTAATCATAAATTAATAATAATTTAAAACCTAGTCTTATTTGTAAGTGATAGAGATTCATGAGGGTTTTTTTTTTCTCTTTAAATAATTCTTAGACCAATAGGGCTACTTAACATTTGGCTATAACCGATTATAGCACCTGGGAAAGAGATCTTCAATTTGATTTTTACTGCTTGAGAGTTTTGTTTATTTATTTATTTGACAAATTTTCATGTAATTTTTTTTTTCGAATAATGCCTGAGGCTTTCATTACTATCTGAAAAGTGAAAACATAAGACGTGCGCACAAAGGCGTGCTCACATGCTAGTCAACATGTATGATGACCCGGTGATCAACATAAGAAAGTTCAGAATTAGTTTTTTTTTTCCTTGTTTTGTGTGTGAAAAACTTAAACATGTATGATGACCCGGTGATCAATATAAGAAAGTTCAGAATAGTTTTTTTTTCCCTTGATTTGTGACAAAACTTAACTTTTTGCATCTAATTATAGGATAAATATTATTTTAGAGTCTACATTAATTAATTTTAAATATTGAAATTTATTAATTTATATCCTCTATTAAAATTCGCTGGCCGATATTATATCTAGTAACTCATTTTTTATTTAAGAGAAGTAAATTAATAAATTTTGATTATTCAAAAAAATAAAAATAAAAAACTTATTCTTATTATACAACGCAATTATAAAATTGAAATATTAATTACCAGAATTTTAACACTCTAAAATTTATATCTAATAAAATAATTTAAAATAACTTTTCTTTATCAAATAATTTTTATTATAAATATTAAATTTTTCACTTTAGATATTATTCGGTAAAAAAAAAATTTTAAGATTTTTTTGAATCCTCGTAATATAAAAAATTCTACAACCAAACATAATTTTTAACACCACATAAAAATAACTATAACATACATACTAATAAAATTAATATTATTTAAAAATTCTCAAAATACAAAATATTCTCAAAATTTACTATAAACCGAACGTCTTATTGCTAACTTATTTTTTCGACTCGTACCAAGATTTTAACCATTAAACTCCAATTTTAACATTTCCTACTGATTTGTCCGTGGACTGGACGTTAATGATCTGTCGCGTACGCTGTTCTCAACTACTGTCAAAATCGAAAATAGCGAAATTCTTGGAAAACGACACGTTTCTTCGGATTATTGATCGAAGTACTCCCACGTTTCCTGTCAGAGGAGAAGGTCTGAAACGAGTAGAAGCGTTGTTTTTTAGAAAGTCAAGAGTCGTTGAATGATTGAATCTGCGGGGGGACCAACCGGCGGCTATAGTCAAACCTCTAAGGGCGCGTCATCTCACACGTCAGGGCGGCGGCTTTTACTGTTTCTCGTCAAATCCTACGGCAAGACCAAGTTGAGCCTTCGACTCGCCGTTCGACGAAAAATTTGTACACTCAGTCCCGTTGCAGAACACGTACCCCTATGAAAACCTTTCCGCTTTTACTTTTTGCGATTGAACCCTTGGCTTTTAGTTTTTGGAGCTGAGATTTCATCTAATTTTCTGGTCGAATAAATATATACAGTAAATACGTAGATTTTATTATATAATTTATGCTATTTGAAATTTGATGACCTCCGTTATTTGAAATTTTATTGTATAATTTAAATAGAAAATTACAAAAAATCTTAAATTTAATTTTTTCTATTACATTTGTTCCACTCATAATTAACTTCTTCTTTTTTCGAAAACATATTGGCCATTTAAAACTTTGTTAATGAAAATGGATGTATTTATCTTCTATTTTCTTCTATTTCTCAATCAGTATGCAGATGATCATTTCGTGAAGTTAAGGGGATATGTTATTTTATTAAAAAATTTGGACCCGGTTTTACTTTTTGTGCATTGGGATTTCTTAGATTGGGGTTAAAATAATAAATGAATTATTATGATTATTATTCTCAAACAATAATATCTCGGTTCAGAGATAGTAAAGATGCAATCCGTCCCATACCAACATTTTCTTGAAAAATAAAACACAGTGCTGATTGCACCACTGAATAGTATTTAGAATTGATGCAATTCAAACCATAATAATTTTATCTAAATATAAAAATATACTATAAATTTTATGTTTTAATCCAAAGAGTTGGCCCAAAATCATATCAATTTATTATAAGTTTATAGTATTTGGTCCAAATTTATGGTATTATAATTTTATCAATTTCAAAAAAGACCTTTAAAGTTATCAGTTTACAGTATTTGGTCCGAAGATTTACGAGAAATCATTGATTCATATCCATGCTTTTCTATTATTTTTTCCCTAAATTTTCTAGGCAAATACTAGTGATTAAACCTCGTATATTGGGTGAACATGTGCTATTAGAAAACGAAAAAGGGTGTAAAGATTGGTGCATATAATTTTAACCCTTGCATGAAATAGTTGGGATATGTTATTTTGTTCAAATTGTTGGATCAGTTTCCAATCTTTTGTGCATTGTGATTTCTTAGATTTCTCAAATTAGGCTTATATTTTATCTATGATTTACTTCTTTCTCAAACAACATCTTGGTTTCGAAAATTATAAGAATTGATCATTGTGATTTTTAAAATCGACCAATTTAATCCATCCTTCAATCCAACCTCTGAAAAAAAAAAACTAATATAATCTCCATAATATTTATGTAAAAGTATTCAGTATCCAACAAAAAGGTAGTAAATGTCCAATCCTTTCCATAAAAACATTTCTTTAAACTAGCTATAAAATACACTAATTGAACCAATGAATTGTATTTAATTTAAATTTATAAAATTCAATACACCCAGATACTATGAAGAAAAGTTTATGATAATTTTAAGCATGGAGTAAAAATAAATCAAGTTAATGGTACTCTAACTAGTTCTGTTATTTTTCTTTGTTTGGCTGGACAAACCTTGAAGCCATTTTTAGGGGAATGGAATGCAAATACAAGCTACATAAGGAACTTCCCAAAGCAATTTATTGAAAATGGAGAAGACAAGTTGAAAAAAAGGTCCACCAGATCTATCTTAATGGCATAAAGCATTATGCACGGCCTCCTGTATGAGAAGAAATCTTTCTAAAGTCGTGTACAACATGCAGATGGATGATTATAAATATTTCTGCAACGAAGTCTCTCTTCTAAATTCACCGCCGCTCACTCTCTCTCTCTCCTCCTATAGACCAGCCCTGTTTTGTGGAATTTCCGCATAAACTATAAATACGAGAGAAATCTCTCACTTTCCCTGAAAGTTCTGGTCCGATCCTGTTGGCTGTTCCTTTCTTTCATTATTTATCACTGCTTTCTTTATTCTACTCCAAAATGTTGTCTCAATCCACACAAAGAACTCTACAATCCTTCCCACCGACTCTCTCGCTCAACAACCAGCACAAGAACCCGATGGCCGCGGCTTGCTTTGGAGTTTCCAGAACCGCCATAACCGAGCCTAACCCACTTTCCCAAGACCCAAACGGCTCTCAATTCGATGACAAAAAATATAGCTCCGCTAAACTTCTACCTGTCCAGTTTCACCGACCGTGTTTCCCGCCCACCCATACTTGCCCGTCGATCGCTCGAAAAACGTTCAGACGGAGGAAAACGCGGGCGAGGCTGATCTGAGGGCAGTGAAACGAGGGACCCTGCTTGTATGAAGATGCATGAAGCTTGAATTCGACGTGGAGCAGGAACCCATACTGTCGAGTTACTACTACAGTTCTATTCTGTCGCAACGTTCGTTGGAAAGCGCATTGGCCAACCATCTTTCGATGAAACTGAGCAATCCAAGTCTTCCTAGCGGAATCCTCTACGATCTTTTCCTGGGGGTGCTTGCAGGGGATCAGGAAATCATGGGGGCTGTGAAGGATGATCTGAGAGCAGTGAAACAGAGGGACCCTGCTTGTATAAGCTACGTGCATTGCTTCTTGAATTTCAAAGGATTTCTTGCGTGCCAGGCACATAGGGTGGCACACAAGTTGTGGTCAGAAGATAGGATGATCTTGGCACTGTTGATTCAGAATAGGGTGTCTGAGGTCTTTGCGGTGGATATCCATCCCGGAGCAAGGATTGGAAGGGGGATATTGCTCGATCATGCTACCGGTGTCGTGATCGGAGAGACGGCGGTGGTAGGGAACAACGTGTCAATTTTGCATAAGGTGACCTTGGGAGGGACTGGAAAAGCGTCTGGTGACAGGCACCCAAAGATTGGTAATGGGGTATTGATCGGTGCAGGGACCTGTATTCTGGGGAATATTAGGATTGGGGATGGGGCTAAGATCGGAGCTGGCTCAGTTGTCCTAAAGGATGTGCCAGCAAGGACAACAGCAGTTGGGAACCCAGCTAGGTTGATTGGAGGGAAGGACAACCCGATTAAGCTTACTAAGATTCCAAGTTTAACGATGGACCATATTTCAGATATAGTTGAGTGGTCTGACTATGTTATTTAGAGGCCTATCTCAGTCATCTTCGTTTATGTTACTTTTTCATTTAGAGTCGTGTCCTGGATCCGGGGCTTTTTTGTTTGTGTTTTAAGTGAGAATCGAAGTTCTCCTATTAGCAAACAGGGGTACTTGAAGCTACTCTGTGTATGATAAGCTGTT
>RXIC02000495.1:368938-420027 GCA_003952965.2 Morella rubra | reverse complement strand
CAATCCTTCCGAGACTCTCGCTCAACAACCAGCACAAGAACCCGATGGCCGCGGCTTGCTTTGGTGTTTCCAGAACCGCCGTAACCGAGCCTAACCCACTTTCCCAAGACCCAAACGGCTCTCAATTCGATGACAACAAATATAGCTACGCCAACTTGTACCTGTCCAGTTTCACCGACCTTGTTTCCCGCCCACCCATTTGCCTTGATCGCTTGAAAACCGTACACACGGATGCGAACGCGGATGAGGCTGATTATGACAAAGACTACGAGGTTGATGAACCTTGGCTGAAAATGCAAGATGAAGCTCGGTTCGACGTGGAGCAGGAACCCATACTGTCGAGTTACTACTACAGTTCTATTCTGTCGCAACGTTCGTTGGAAAGCGCATTGGCCAACCAACTTTCGATGAAACTGAGCAATCCGAGTCTTCCTAGCGGTTTCCTATACGATCTTTTCCTGGGGGTGCTTGCTGGGGATCGGGAAATCATGGGGGCTGTGAAGGATGATCTGAGAGCAGTGAAACAGAGGGACCCTGCTTGTATAAGCTACGTGCATTGCTTCTTGAATTTCAAAGGATTTCATGCGTGCCAGGCACACAGGGTGGCACACAAGTTGTGGTCACAAGATAGGATGATCTTGGCACTGTTGATTCAGAATAGGGTGTCTCAGGTCTTTGCGGTGGATATCCATCCCGGAGCAAGGATTGGAAGGGGGATATTGCTCGATCATGCTACCGGTGTTGTGATCGGAGAGACGGCGGTGGTAGGGAACAACGTGTCAATTTTGCAAAAGGTGACATTGGGAGGGACTGGAAAAGCGTCTGGTGACAGGCACCCAAAGATTGGTAATGGGGTATTGATCGATGCAGGGACTTGTATTCTGGGGAATATTAGGATTGGGGATGGGGCTAAGATCGGAGCTGGCTCAGTTGTCCTAGAGGATGTGCCAGCAAGAACAACAGCAGTTGGGAACCAGCAAGGTTGATTGGAAGGAAGGACAACCCGATTAAGCTTACTAAGATTCCAAGTTTAACGATGGACCATATTTCAAATATAGTTGAGTGGTCTGACTATGTTATTTAGAGGCCTATCTCAGTCGTCTTCGTTTATGTTACTTTTGCATTTAGAGTCGTGTCCTGGATCCGGGGCTTCTTTGTTTGTGTTTTGAGTGAGAATCGAAGTTCTCCTATTAGTAAACGGGGGTACTTGAAGCTACTGTGTATTATAAGCTGTTTGTGTTGTACTAGTACCGGCAGCCATGACTCCGTGGTGCTACAATATGAAGTAAAATATGTTCCTGTTATGGGAAAGTTTGCTGCTGCTGCTCTTCGATTTTTTCCTTTTTTTTTTTTTTTTTGTTGTATGTTAAGCTCAGATGTGATTCTTTAACATCAAAGTATAGAGTCTTCGATTCGTGAAAAAGATAGGTCATTGTCTCAGGGGTAATAGAATCTCATTGACAAAGCTGAAACTATACCGAGAAAACAGTGAGGAACAATGTGTAACTTCTTTGTTACAATTGACAATGATGCAAGCCAATGCAGCTAATGCCCGTGCTTTTTGCCGCACCATTTGTTTAAAATTAAAACTGGAACAAGTAGTATATATATAAACCGAGTTTATGCCCAGAGAAATATAGTATATTGTAGAATGTTCTGTCAAAGGTCTTTCCTGTTTTGGCGTTTAGTTGGTATCAAAAATTAGAGTGGGATAATAGTTGAAAAGCACTTAACATCCAAAAGTCTTTATCAAACATCTTAAGACTGTGGATAGCACAACTCTCAAAACGAGAGGAGGCGGCCCGACGAATAATATATATACATTCAAAAGTAATTATCAAATAGCTTAAAATTGTGGAAAATATAATTCTCAAAACAAGAGGAAGCAGCCCAACGAATAATATCGTGCGCTAAAAAACTCGCAATGCGACGAAAGAAAATAAATTCTTAAGAATAAAAAGCCTAATGTCAGCACAAATAGTTAATAGACTTGGTAGAAGTTATAAAGGTACAATTTGTATACAATAATATAATGGATGTTATGGTTCCCGTTGCTTTTTGTAGCTGCAAATGGTACATTATGAAAAATAAAATAATTAAAAAAACCCAAGTCTCAAGTAATCATAAATTAATAATAATTTTAAACCTAGTTTTATATGTAAGTGATAGAGATTCATGAGGGTTTTTTTGTCTCTTTAAATAATTCTTATACCAATAGGGCTACTTAACATTTGGCTATAACCGATTAAAGCACCTGGGAAAGAGATCTTCAATTTGATTTTTACTGCTTGAGAATTTTGTTTATTTATTTGAAAATTTTTCTTGTGATTCTTTTTTCTCGAATAATGCCTGAGGCTTTCATTACTGTCTGAAAAGTGAAAACAAAAGACGTGCACAAAGGCGTGCGTGAGGCTGCACACGCTGACGAGGAACGGGTGGACTACCGTGATCTTCCTTTGTCATGTTGACGTCCACTCATCTGCTAGTCCACATGTATGATGACCAGGTGATCAATATAAGAAAGTTCAGAATAGTTTTTCTTTTTTTTTTTTGCGCGCGCGCGCGTGTGAGTGTGAAAAACTTAACTTTTTGCTTCTAATTACATGATAAATATCATTTTAAAGTCTACATTATTAATTTTAATTATTGAAATTTATTAATTTATATCCTCTATTAAAATTCGCTGGTCGATATTATATCTAGTAACTCATTTTTTATTTAAGAGAAGTAAATTAATAAATTTTGATTATTTGATAAAAAATAATAAAATTGATAAAATAAAATTTTATTCTTATTGTTACAACGCAATTATTAAAATTATGATGTCTAATTACTAAATTTTTAATTTGGTCTAATTAAAAAAAAATTATAAAATAATTATCTCATTATTAAATAATTTTTTTATTAATAATATTTATTTAAATTTTTCTTTCTTAATTTTTTTTAATAAATATCTTCGTTCTTTTGTCGCGATGTACCCATTTTAACCATCAAAGATCCTTATAACATTTCCTACTGATTTGTCTGTGGACTGGACGTTAATGATTCCCAACTACTGGCCAAATCGAAAATAACGAAATTCTTGGAAACCACACGTTTCTTTGGATTATTGATCAAAGAATTCCCACATAGCCTTTCGGAGGAGAAGGTCTGAAACGAGTCGAAACGTTTTTTTTTTAGAAAGTCTACCGGGGGGCCAACCGGCGGCTATAGTCAAACCTCTAAAGCGCGTCACTCACACGTCAGGGCGGCCGCTAATACTGTTTCTCGTCAAAACCTACGTGGCAAGACCAAGATTAGCCTTCGACTCGCCGTTCGACGAAAAATTTGTACACTCAGTCCCGTTGCAGAACACGTACCCCTGTGAAAACCTTTCCGCCTTTACTTTTTGCGATTGAACCTTTGACTTTTAGTTTTGGAGCTGAGATTTCATCTAATTTTCTGGTTGAATTATGTGTAGAGTTTGAATAAAGATAGAGACAGTAAATCTTATTATATGGTTATGTTCTTTGAAATTTTATGGCTTATGTTATTTGAAATTTTAGAATTATTAAATAGTGTAAGGTTATCTCTTATTTATATCTATTTTTAAATTTTATTATATAATTTGAATAAAAAATTTCAAAAGATATTGATCTTAATTTTTGTATTGCATTTGTTCTAAGGATTCAAAAGAAATCATAGACAACTTTTTTTTTTCGAAAAAGTACTGGCCATTTAAAACCTCGTTAATGAAAATAGGTGTATTTATCTTCCATTTTCTTCTTTTTCTCAATCAGTATGCAGATGATCATTTCGTGAAGTTAAGGAGATATGCTATTTTATTAAAAATTTTGGACCCGGTTTTACTTTTTGTGCATTGGGATTCCTTATATTGGGGTTAAAATAATAAATGAATTATTATGATTATTATTCTCAAACAATAATATCTCGGTTCAGAGATAGTAAAGATGCAATCCGTACCATACCAACATTTTCTTGAAAAATAAAACACAGTACTGATTGCACCACTGAATAATATTTAAATTGATACAATTCAAACCATGTAATAATTTTATCTAAATATAAAAATATACTATAACTTTGATGGTTTAATCCAAAGAGTTGGCCCAAAATCATATCAATTTATTGGTTTATAGTATTTGGTCCAAGTTTATGGTATTTTAATTTTATCAATTTCAAAAAAGACCTTTAAAGTTATCTGTTTACAGTATTTGGTCCAAAGATTTACGAGAAATCATATCCATACTTTTCTATTATTTTTTCTCCAAATTTTCTAGGCAAATACTAGTGATTGAACCTCATATATATATATAGGGTGAACATGTGCTATTAGAAAATGAAAAAGGGTGTATATAACCCTTGCATGAAATAGCTTGCAAAAATTTTCTGGTGGGCTAATTTTCTTAAAATTTTTTATGAGAATTGGTAAAAGTGAAGAGAAAATTTTTAGTAAATTTTTATATTTATTTTGATGATGAGAGAGAAGATTATTTTAGAGTTATTTTATTAGGCTAAATATTTTGGACTCTCAAAATTTTGGAAGCCAAATAAATGAAATATTATTATGATTTACCTCTTTTTCAAACAACATCTTGGTTTCGAAAAGTACAAGAATTGATCATCGTGATTTTTAAAATCGACCAATATAATCCATCCTTCAATCCAACCTCTGAAAAAAAAAAACTAATATAATCTCCATAATATTTATATAAAAGTATTCAGTATCCAATAAAAAGGTAGTAAATGTCCAATTCTCACCATACAAAACATTTATTTAAATTAGGAAATACACTGATATTGAACCAATTAATTGTATTTTAAATTTATAAAATTCAATACACCCAGATAGCTTCTGATAATTTTACACGGAGTAAAAATGATCAAGTTAATGACACTCAACTAGTTCTGTTCTTTTTCTTTGTTTGGCTGGACATTATGGCTGTCCTTGTTCAAAAGTTATATTGTCCCCAGTACAAACCTTGAAAGCCATTTTCTGGGGAATGGAATGCAAATACATGCTACATCAGGTACTTCCCAAAGCAATTTATTGAAAATGAAGGAAGACAAGTTGAAATCCATTTCCTTATGGATTGGTGAATATATCCAAAAGTCCACCAGATCTATCTTAATGTTATAAAGCATTAACCTCGGTCTCCTTTACGAGAAGATAAATCTTTCTAAAGTCGTGTACAACATGCAGACGGATGATTATAAATAGTTCTGCAACGAAGTCTCTCTTCTAAATTGCTGCTGCTTCACTCTCTCTCTCTCTCTCACGTCCTATAGACCAGAATATCTGCAGGGGCGGAATCAGAGGGGTGCGAAGGGTGGCGGCCAACACCTATTACTCTCTTAGAAAAAAAAATTTACATGTAGTTTTTTTTAAAAAAAAAAAAAAAAAAAAAAAATAGAAGATAGCCTGGGCCGATATCCATAGGCTCGATCAACTTGAGGAGACCCTTATTGAGTTTTGAGATATTAGAGGTCTTATAATAAAGATGATCATTTCGCCTTTAAAGTTCGACACCCTTAAATATTAATCCTAGTTCCGCCACTGATTATATCCACATAAACTATAAGAACAAGAGAAAGTCTCACTTTCCTCTTGTTTGTATCCGGTTGGCTGTCCTCTTGTTTCTTTATTTAACACTGCCTCCCTTTTATTTTCTACCTCAAAATGTTGTCTCAACCCACACAAAGAACTCTAATGGGTATTGATCAGTGCAGGGACTTGTATTCTGGGGAATATTAGGATTGGAGATGGGGCTAAGATCGGAGCTGGCTCAGTTGTCCTAAAGGATGTGCCAGCAAGAACAACAACAGTTGGGAACCCAGCAAGGTTGATTGGAAGGCAGGACAACTCGTAGAATAGTTTACTGAGATTCCAAGTTTAACGATGGACCATATTTCAAATATAGTTGAGTGGTCTGACTAGTTATTTAGAGGCCTATCTCAGTTGTCTTTGTTTATGTTACTTTTGCATTTAGAGTCGTGTCCTGGATCCGGGCTTCTTTGTTTGTGTTTTGAGTCGAAGAGAATCGAAGCTACTCTGTGTATGATAAGCTGTTTGTGTTGTACTATTACCAGCAGCCATGACTCTGTGGTTGTACAATATGAAGAAATATGTTCCTGTTATGGGAAAGTTTGCTGCTCTTTTTTCTTCCTTTTTTCTTTTTGTTGTTATGCTCAGATGTGATTCTTTAACATCAAAGATAGAACCTTCGATTCGTGAATAGCGCGATTCTTTAAAGTGATGAACTTCAATTTCAGTTATGAGGCCACTTGCGCGATGAATGACAACCTCCTCCCCTGATTGAGTCTGTGATCTCTCATATCCGAGTACATGAATTCCAGAACTCCCCTTTCGAGCACTTTTCTGATTAGTAATTTAGTAGGTTCTACTTCTAAAGATACGCTTTTGGAAGAAGTTTGATCTCTGTTTGTAAATAGTAGACATCTGTTTGTAGGTAGTAGGTCATTGTCTCAGGAGTAATAGAATTTCATTAACGAAGCTGAAACTAGACCGAGAAAACAGTGAGGAACAAAGAAGTTACACTTATTTGTTAAACAAAGTAGCCCTGCTTGGCTGCGCCAAATGAAGCTTTTCACTATCATGGATGATATCTGTGGAGAAAGTTTAGTCTTAGTACACGAGAAAAGACTGCAACTTCTTGATTAATTCAGCAAGGAAGATTTTATTGAATGCGGCCGTGTACACTTTGCGCAAGGAGATGAATGGTAGAGTCCACGGGAGAGCACCCAGAAGACTAGTCTTGGTTCTCCGAGAAATTGATTCATTGGTGAATATGAAACTCAGCCTCCTCAGAAGTCCCTTGGCACAGGCGGGTATGGGGTAAGTGTTGCATTCCCAAGCACTCCTTCATCCTATGGTTGGCCATTCAGAACCGGCTTGTGACTAAGGAGAAGCTGCTTGATATGGGGCTAATCAAAACCATGGAATGTGTACTGTGTGGTGATCCAGAGGAATCGGTGAACCACTTGTTTTTTTTGATTGCAGGTTTTCCTCTTGAATCTGGCTTCTGTTGGGGGATAAATGCCTCTTACCAAGACAAGTTAGATCTTGGGAACAAAATATTGCCTGGGCCTCTATGGAGTTTATTGGCAATTCTTTAACTGCTATCCTTAGAAGAACTTTGTTGGCAGCTCTGGTTTACACCTTGTGGAGAGAAAGGAATTTGAGGTTGTATGGTGGTGAGAAGAGAGCTGGTTCTTGATTTGAAGGAAGTCTCTTGGCTTGTTCAAGCCAGAATTAACCTGCTGCAAAACATCCCAGTTTCAACTACTAATCGTGATATTGCAGTAAGATGGGGTATATCAGACTTGGTATTCAGGAGTGGACGCAATGATTAATTTATTTTGCTGAATGTATATGTTGATTTGGCATTTGGTGCTTATTCTGTGTTGACCAGATTCTTGGCTGTTTGTGGCAGGTTTGATATGGACGATATTGCCCGTGTATCCTCTGTACAAGATTACCCAGACTCAAGGCTTTCTTCATCTGCGAAATAGGACTTGCCTGGGGTACCAACCCATACCTTGTAATGATGGATACTGTGTGTCAACGTTTTGTGTTTTGTAGCGCGTCTCAACAGTGGAGTTAGCCTCCATTTGTACATTTGTACAATCATTCACTGTGTAGTCTTAGTGCAAGCTATTTGGGATTCTGGTCATGATCTGTAGATGTGCTGAGTCAGTGATTGTCTAGTCCACTTTTGAGAGGATATGATCTATTCACCACCTGTCAGAATGGAAGTAAAAAGTAATAGCTACAAGCAGCAGGGACATGCAGTAACTATTGTAAAAAATGGTTGAGAGAATGAGGAAGAGAGGTAATTGAAGCAGAGCAAATGTGGGTGAGAACAATGAGCCATGTGCTCCTCTCCACCCCAATCTGGCATGAGTGTATCTGTTGATTTTTTCCCAAGGGAAGAAGAGTGTGCAAATAATGCAGATATTGAGAAGTCTTAGCAATTTTCGAGGTGTATGATCCAGTTATGAGATACCTGTCAGCCACAAAGTACTGCAATTGAAAGGGCAGTTGGAGGAGATCCCAGTTACTAGACTGAAGTGAAGAGATTTCCACCAGAGAGGTCCCTCTATAGTCCAATTGATTACAGGATGGTTAATTGTGAATTCACAATTAGTCCAAATTTTTTTGTTGGTAAGATCGATCGATCTTGTATTGATATAGCCAAAAAATACAGGGGAACATCCCCTACACTGCTACACAGGTATCATAACCTTGACAAACAGGGCATTAGCCCCCCATAAAACTGTCAAAGGACCTAGCCAGGGTCAACAAAGACGAAATAAAAAAGGCCAAGACAGTAGTTAATGATGATATATATTCAGCAGAGAAAACAGTCAACGTGCCCGGAAAACTAAATTGGAAATGCCCCATCTTGTAGCAATGTCTAGGTTGGCTGCAGAGGGAGGTATGCATTGATTGGGCAAGCCAAGAGACTTCCATCAGTACCTGGACCAGTTTCCTCTTAGCACCCAAAGTGAACACCAGTGCTGCCAGAAATGTTCTCCTAATAATAGCAGCAAAGGAGTTGCCACCATATCTCACGGCCTCCCAGGCAATAGTCTGATCCCAAGATATGACTTGCCTTGGCAGGAGGCATCTATCCCCAGAAGAAACCAAAACATCCACGGGTAATGAAGAATTAAGGCACAAGCTGAGGTTAGAGAAGTCTTTAGCAGAAAAGGGAGGGTTGATGAGATCCTGGGATATTGGACCGACAATAAAGGGTCTAATTGGGAATCTATCCTATTTTGGGCTAGAAGGAGGACTTGTCCAGGCCGGAAATCTGGCATCCTTGTTGAGCCCCACCGGCAGTACAGAAGTTGTATCATTTTGATTGGGAACTTCCCAAAGGAATGAAGCACGAGGACCTGGATATGACTCATGAGTTCTTCGGCCTCGCCTTTCATGAGAGGCCCTGATGGGCCGACTACTAGATGAATCGACATAAAGCCCTTTATGACAAGATAATTGGGCCCAAGGCCCATGGAACTAAAGATGATTGGGATGTCTTCTTATTGTGTTAAGTATTAAGCTTCAGATTTGATCATTTTATTCTTATTTTTTTTCTTTAATAAACTATTATTTTCTATTTTTCTACCATTATCTCAAAATTTGTATGAAATAAATGGTAGTTGCAATGGACAAACAAGTTTTGTTGAGGCGGAAAGTGTCGTCCCCATGCCTAGTCGCAGACTAGCAGTAGAATATTTAAAGACGAGAATCGTATCGGAAGCCCGCCTCAACAGTTTCTTCAGAAGAGCAAACGATTTTTTGAAGCTCTTGGAGTACCATCTATAAAATGTGGATTCATTAATTCAGTAAAAAAATCAGCCAATACAAAAGTATAGCTATATATGGAAGAGCCGATTTACATATGCCAAAAAAAAAAAAAACCTTAAAATGAGGTCCGCCTATATATATATATTAATTCTGTAGATCATTTCGTTATTGTAGAGACTAATTCTATCTCTTAAGTGATAATATAGGACACTAATTAAGGTAAATTATTTTCATCAATGATAACTACAGTGCCTTTAATTTCTACATTCAACAGTCATCTGCTCAGTGCTTGCCAAAGCGCAAAGAAAGTGTTTGTGTGGTATGAGATGAGTCAAATTGCTTATTGCGGTAAGGTTTGTTAGAATCTAAAAGTAACGTACGGGTACTTCTATTGGTCTGCCTGCAGTTGGCGTTAGAAAGCAACTGAGTTTTCTTGTTATTTTCTGTGGGATCTTGCCTGGATACGACAAATTTTACTGGCGAAACTGACCTCGTCAGTTATCTGCTCAGTGTTTGCGAAAGCGCAGAGTGCAGGACCAATACGTCACAATCTACATTCAGCAGTACGTCAGCATCTTGTCTTCGATGCCGGTTGCATTATACCGCTCACCGCTCGTTCTTCAATGTTTACACAGCGTTTGATTATAAAATTTTATGTTAGTATTAAATAAGAGATATATTAAAATTAGTGACGAAATGATAATGATAATGATAAAATAAAATAAAAATAAATTTAAAATGTATTTAATAAAAGTAAAATTTTAACAAAATTTTAATAACCACACGCTATATTAATTTCCACCGTTCCTATATTTTCTTACAACCTGTTACTAGTATATATATATATATATATATGAAATCGTGCATAATTTTCTTCTTTACCAACAAAAAGAGAGCTTTTCATACGATTTCAACAATTCCCGTGCAATTTCAAACATTATGGGAGTAAAAACAGAAGGAGGAATTCAGGGTCTTTCTTTATCATATCCAGGCCGCAAGTCCAATTATTGCAAAATAGAAGGAAAGTTCATAGAAAAAGAAAAGGAATGTCAATATGTATAACGTCGAATATCCAAATGTTCAAAAAGTTGGACACGGCATTAAAATATTTGATATATTGACCATAAATTAAGAAGAGGATGATTTTCAATCAAGAAGCTATGGACCAACTAGCTTTAAAGTGGGAAAAAAACGCCCAAAACGATAATTAAATAATTAATTAAGAAATCTGAAGCTGGAAATAAATTGAAAATTTGAACACAACATAAATTGCCTCTCTTCAGTAGAAACATTAATAGCTATTTATGGAAGAGCCGATTTACATATGCCAAAAAAAAAAGTTTAAAAATGAGGTCCGCCTCTATATATATTAATTCTGCAGATCATTTAGTTCATTATAGAGACTAATTCCATCTCTTAAGTGATAAGATAGGACAATAATTAAGGTAAATTATTTTCATCAATGTTAACAGCAGTGCCTTTTATCTACATTCAGCAGTACGTCAGCATCTTTGTCTTCAATACCGGTTTCTGCTTTTCTTTTTTGGCCAAAACTTGCCTGGACCGGATTCCGTGACAAAGGAAAAAGCAACTGGAGTTTTGTTTTTATTCTCTCTTTCTTGGATACGACGAATACAGGCGGCAGTACGTCCTCGTCATACGGATAAGACAATTTATTCAAATTCAAACCTCCTACAACATACTTCAAATATCTCTTTAATAGACCGTTTAGATTTTCTTCGAGTATCTAGATTTTGTCATCATTAAAACCAACATTTTTGTAAGAGTTTAGCTGTCGAAATTTTCAATATTAAAGAATAAGAAGTTCTTGAAGAGCTGAGGTAAACAGCAGGAAACAGGTTTAAGTTGAATTACTTAGATTATTACATTGGAGTAGTCAGAGTCAAACAACTGGATGTTACTTTTGTCGAATCACCGTTGTAAGGTTTTACTTCTTAGTGAATTTCTGATGACTGCTAGTTTGGAGTAGTTTTTCCTTTAAAAAATAAATTTAGTTGTACCGTGATCTAGAGAAAAAAAACAACAACCTTTCATCGTATACCATATAATCTACACTATTTCTCATAACAAAATTTTCAAAAAGAAAAAAATTGACCGTTTAAAAATAAAAACCAGACAAAATGATAGAATATACTCTCGTAATGTTTGAAATTGTGGACTTGCAGATAGTAATGAGTGTGGAGCTTTCGTGAGGGTGGATGTAAGATGCGTGTGTTAGATTTTGATCGATTCTATGTTAGAGTGTCACGACACGAAATTATTTACGATGCTAAAATGCTACAGCAACATTATTTATAATAAAAAAGGGAGAGAATAGATAAGTGAGACAAATGATTTAAGTGGTTCGGTCCATAAATCTACATTTACTGTGGAAAGGCTCGATTAGGTAAATTTATTTTCTCATTTATGTTTTTTAATGAGGTTACATTGAGGCTTTTTATAAACCTTTGATTTCAATAGGCCACATTGCTAGAGCAATGTGGAACTCTAATATTTTAACACAATTTAGAGTGATTTGGACGTGTTGCATGCCTGTGCGTGTCGACCATACAACCAAGACCACAAGTTCATTACCTAAACCAAACTTTTTCGTAAGAAAACATTTTCTTGTTTCTTAAGCAATCTCCTTCCCCTGGAATAGTTTGGCCGAATGTTTGCAGGACAGTGTGAATAGGTCTTATTCCCCACTATTTGAAAATTAAATAACAATTCTAGAACAAGTGTTGAGCTTGTTGTAGAATTGTTGAGGCTAAATAATCAGTCAACAAAATGTATATGCCGTGGAATAATAAAACATATGCCTGTACGTCAATTCAGTGTCGAAATCGGATCTAATTTGAGAGGTAGTAATTTTAAGATGAAATGATTAAAAAAATAATTATTTAATATAAAAAGTATCTTAAAATTAAAATATTAAAAATTAAACCAAATTTTATGTCATATACGAATAATAAAAAATGTTCTTCAAATTATAAACAACTAGTTTAAGTCATATATTTGGCTTTTCTTCTCAGTTGTAATGGTTTAAGTCATAGTTACGGTGTGGTTGCACAATGAACTGATGAGATGATGGGCTCTGATACCATAACCTAGGCCCAGGTGCTATCTTCCGGATTATATTCAGAATCATATTCTTCAAACAATGTTTCATGGATGATATTGTCGATGGTATTGTCAATGGTATATTTAAGAACAAGATATGTGCCATAGATCATATGCAAAAATAAATATGCAAGCATGTGCTTTCGATCCAAGTGCGGCACACCCATCTTACATCCACCCTCACGAAAGCTCCTCATGCAATATCTTCAAGTCTGCAACTTCTTCATTCCTCAATGATAAGCCCGGCATGTCAGTAATGTTCTCATACTCCTACTCCTCACTCATGTACTCGGGTATTGTTTTTCTCCTCAAACCCCTTTGCCTACGTGGGTTTTCTGTCTTCATTACACCTGGTTTTGTTTTTGTTTTGTCTATCTCATCTGTGTGCAAGAAATGCAAGGTGGGTCGTCGCGAATATCGCAAGGAAAGGTTTACGAACACAAGGCCTTTGTACTATAAACAGACGCTAATTTGTTCTTTGGGTGTTTCAGTGTTTAGTCTGGTCTTGTGTTTGTTGAATTACTTTTATTGGCATAGAAGCGGTTGGTCTGATGAAGGGCTAGTGACCCTTCTGGATTTAGCGCTTAGAACTGTCACTTGGGCTGCCGTTTGTGCTTACTTGCAAACGGAATTCTGTCGTGAACCAAAGTACGCGTTGTTATTGCGGGTCTGGTGGGGTTTCTACCTCGCCATTTCTTGTTCTTGCCTTGTTTTAGACATCGTCCTCTATAGAAAACTCGTCGACCATTTACACGTTCAGTATCTTGTTCCGATGTCATTTCCGTTGTCACGGGCTTGTTCTTCTGTTATGTGGGGTTTTCTTGGAAGAATACGAGTGAAGAGACCTTTCTTGAAGAACCTCTTGTGAATGGCGATTATTGTCCAAGTAGTGAAGCAGAGTCCAATAAGCCTAAGGGGAGTGAAACTGTAACTCCTTACTCGAACGCTGGAATTTTCAGTGTTCTTACTTTCTCATGGATAGGTCCACTAATTGCTGTTGGCCATAAGAAGATATTAGACCTCGAGGATGTTCCTCAACTTGCTGCCAATAATAGCGCCGTTGCAGCCTTTCCGAGTTTTAGAAATAAGCTCGACTACTAGTGTGTGGTAAAACTAACGCAGTGACCACACTGACGCTGGTGAAGGCATTAATCTCCTCCGAATGGAAAGAGATTCTTTGGACAGCCTTGCTCGAGATTATATACACATTAGCTTCGTTTGTTGGACCATATCTTATTGAGACTTTTGTTCAATACCTCAATGGGCGGCGGGAATTCAAGCATGAAGGCTATGTTCTGGTTTCAGTTTTTTTTGCTGCAAAACTTGTGGAATGCGTCTCGCAGAGACACTTGAACTTTAGGCTGGTACAGATTGGAATTAGGGTCCGATCAGTATTGGTCACAATGATCTACAATAAAGGTCTGACCCTTTCGTGCCAGTCAAATGCAGGCCCACACAACTGGGGAGATCATTAATTTCATGACTATTGATGCTGAGAGGGTAGGTAGCTTTGGTTGGTATCATGCACGATCCGTGGATGATCCTTGTACAAGTTGCTATTGCATTGTTAATTCTGTACAAAAATCTTGGGGTTGCTTCAATTGCAGCTTTTGTCGCAACTATACTTGTTATGTTAGCAAATATTCCTTTGGCAAAATTACAAGAGAAGTTTCAGAACAAGATAATGGAGTCAAAAGACAGAAGGATGAAGGCAACGTCAGAGATTTTAAGGAACATGAGGATTCTCAAGCTTCAAGGATGGGAGATGAAGTTTCTGTCTAAAATTGTGGAGCTCAGGAAGACCGAGACAGGATGGTTGAGAAAGTTAGTTTACACTTCGGCACTAACCACATTTGCCTTCTGGGGTGCCTCCACATTTGTGTTGTGGCCACTTTCGGTGCTTGTACACTGATGGGGATCCCACTTGAGTCAGGGAAGATCTTATCTGCAATTGCAACGGTGGACATTCTTCAAGGGGCCATTTATAATCTGCCTGACACGATCTCCATGATAGCTCAAACTAAAGTATCCCTGGATCGACTTGCATCCTTCCTTTGTCTTGATGACTTGCAGTCTGATGTTATAGAGAAGCTTCCTAGAGGTAGCTCTGATACTGCAATAGAGATCATTGATGGGAATTTCTCTTGGGATTTATCTTCCCCTGATCCAACATTAAAAGATGTAAATTTTAAAGTGCTACATGGCATGAAGGTTGCTATTTGTGGGACTGTTGGATCGGGAAAGTCAAGTTTGCTCTCATGTATCCTGGGAGAAGTTCCCAAGATAACTGGGACCATTAAATTGTGTGGGACAAAGGCCTATGTATCTCAGTCGCCGTGGATACAGAGTGGCAAGATAGAAGAGAATATACTCTTTGGTAAGGAGATGGAAAGAGAAAGATATAACAAGGTGCTTGAAGCTTGTTCCTTGAAGAAGGACCTGGAAATTCTCCCATATGGGGATCAGACAGTCATAGGGGAGAGAGGAATTAATTTGAGTGGGGGGCAGAAGCAAAGAATCCAAATCGCACGTGCTTTGTACCAAGATGCTGATATCTATCTGTTTGATGATCCTTTTAGTGCTGTGGATGCTCATACAGGATCCCACCTCTTTAAGGTAATTTACTTCCCCACTCAAATGCTGTTATATTCACTGAAAATAGAGTCAATTTTCGAGACAATTTTGTTTGCTTTGGTTGTAGCATAACTTGTGTTGAAGTATCGTAACGTCCATTTGGCAGGAATGTTTGCTGGGCCTTTTGAGTTCAAAAACAGTGATATACGTTACACATCAAGTGGAGTTCTTACCTGCTGCTGATCTTATCTTGGTGAGCTGTCCAGATTTAGTTTCTTTCAAGCTTTTTCTTTAAGACCAGAATGTACTGATGGACTGTTCTCCTACTTGTGTATGCATAATCACTCAGCTTATCGACTTTTTTAGGTACTCAAAGATGGAAGGATTACTCAAGCTGGAAAGTACAATGACATTGTTAATTCAGGAACTGATTTCATGGAACTAGTGCAAGCACATAACAAAGCATTGTCAGCTTTCGATTCCACAGAGGCAGGTTCAGCTTCTGAAAGCACAAGTATGAGCAAGGAAGTCAGAAATATTGCTAGTGCTGAGGTTGCACAAATACAAGAAAATAAAGATGTTCAAGATAGTAAACCAGATGAGACAGTGGAGTCAAAAAGACAGATTATCCAAGAGGAAGAGAGAGAGAAAGGAAAAGTGGGGTTTTCAGTCTACTGGAAATATATTACTATGGCCTATGGAGGAGCTCTTGTGCCCCTTATTTGTCTCGCATATGTTCTCTCTGAGCTCCTTCAAATAGGAAGCAACTATTGGATGGCCTGGGCAACTCCTGTCTCCCAGGACGAAAAACCTGCAGTTAGTAGCTCTACCCTAATTATTGTCTATTTCGCTTTGGCCTTTGGGGGTTCTTTTTGTATCCTTGTGGAAACCATGCTTCTTGTAACAGCTGGGTACAAGACAGCCACTCTATTCTTCAATAAAATGCACGCATGCATTTTCCGCGCCCCCATGTCATTTTTTGATGCCACCCCAAGTGGACGAATTCTAAGACAGAGTAAGTGGAAAAGTGTTCTCTTTATTTGGTCCTCCAAAGAGGAGCAGTTTTCTGTTTTTCTGTGGACAGTGGTTTTGTTTTAAGGATTAAGCAATTCCTCCCTCTCTCTCTCTTTCTCACCCACACACGGGCTTTACACTAATCTGCCAACTTTTTCCTGATAAACATAAGGGGTGAACAGATTTTCACTAAATTAGTTGTATGTTCTCTTGCAGGCTTCTACGGACCAAAGTGCAGTGGATTTGGGCATTCCATATCAAGTTGGGGCATTTGCCTTCTCGATTATCCACCTAACTGGAACAATTGTAGTGATGTCTCATGTTGCATGGCAGGTTTTCATCGTTTTCATCCCAGTAATTGCAACCTGTATCTGGTATCAGGTATACCTTCTAACTTGGTAGGAATGTTGACCAAAATACGCCGAAACATCCCCACATCAAAGGCTATCTCAGACGGCATAAATGATATCATCTTATGTTCATTGTACTGCACTTTTACTGTTTATGCTCACTGCATGAACTTTCAATGGATCATCAAATGTCAAACCTTTGTGCGGAGTTTTGCCTGTCTTATTGCTATGAAAATTCTGCCGAGTTGCAGGATAGATGAATACTTTTTGAGCGTTGTAATGTTCCTCGATCAATGTAGTTTACTGTTTATCCAACCCAACTCCCTTTCTACTATTACCATGCATTACTATAACCTAATGTGAATAGAGGCGATCTCACAAACTTGTAAACACTGCAGCGATATTACATTCCTTCAGCCCGAGAACTCTCAAGATTAGTTGGAGTGTGCAAGGCTCCAGTGATACAACATTTTGCTGAAACAATTTCCGGCACAACAACTATCAGGAGCTTTGATGAAGAATCAAGATTTATCGACACAAATATGAAACTGGTGGATGAATTCTCTCGGCCAAAGTTCCATACCGCTGCTGCAATGGAATGGTTGGGCTTCCGTTTAAATCTGCTATCTTCTATGACATTTGCCATCTCCTCGCTTTTCTTGGTCTCTGTTCCTGAGGGAGTCATTGATCCGGGTAATTAATTCCCATCCAGTGCCTTAACTAATTTTTTTTTTTCCTCTACTCCGTAAAGGGAACTTGAAATCTCCTTTTCTTTCCCTTTTTTTTTGTTGTGTTCTTTCTGCTTTTAAATGCTTCCTTTTTTTCCTGAAGGCATTGCGGGCTTAGCTGTGACATATGGACTGAGTCTAAACATGATACAAGCCTGGGTAGTGATGAATCTTTGCCAATTGGAGAACATAATTATATCAGTAGAGAGAATACTTCAATACACTTGCATCCCAAGTGAGCCGCCTCTTGTGTTAGAAGAAAACAAGCTAGATTATGCTTGGCCATCGCATGGGGAAGTTGATATTCGTGATCTGCAGGTTCTTTCACTTATTAGATGCCTGTTTCTTCCCCAAAAACATTTATGTGATATTGGGGGTCGCTTGGCTGTGATTTTTATGCAATTTGTACTCATTCATGGTAATGGCTCAATGTAGGTACGCTACGCCCCACACATGCCTCTTGTATTGCGAGGTCTCACATGCAGTTTTCCAGGAGGAGAGAAAACTGGCATTGTAGGGAGAACAGGAAGTGGCAAATCAACTCTCGTACAAGCACTTTTCCGAATAGTTGAACCTGCTGGTGGTCAGATAACAATTGATGGCATTAACATCTCCTTGATTGGGTTGCATGATTTACGGTCCAAACTAAGCATTATCCCTCAGGAGCCAACCATGTTCGAAGGGACTGTACGAAGCAACTTAGATCCACTTGAAGAATATGCAGATGAACAAATATGGGAGGTCGATTGTTTTCTTTTGTAATTTCAAACAAATTTCTTTTCGCTACATATTCTTCCTCATAAATTGGGCATGCATGACTGCATTTAGGATTGAAATGGATGTCACCTGATGATATTTCTTTTACCTTTGGTGTGACCCCTTTAATTGTTCAGGCTCTGGATAAGTGTCAACTGGGAGATAAAGTTAAGAGCAAAGAAGGAAAACTAGATTACCCAGGTTTGTCTTTTCAGCTTCTCAGGATCACAAGATATCGAGAATATCTCGATATATTGTGGAGACTGCTTGCTTGTTTATTGCTTATGTTTAATGGGTTCTGCAGTTAGTGAGAATGGAGAAAATTGGAGCGTGGGTGAGAGGCAGCTGGTCTGCCTGGGCCGTGTGCTTCTAAAGAAAAGCAAGGTACTGGTGCTTGATGAAGCCACTGCTTCCGTCGATACGGCTACAGATAATCTGATTCAGCAAACCCTCAGGCAACAATTCTCCAACTGTACTGTCATTACCATTGCACATCGGATAACTTCTGTCATTGATAGTGACATGGTTCTGCTTCTAAACAATGGTTAGTATGATCATCTGGGTTCCTCTCACTTCTGGATAGCTTCTGCTTCCACATTCTTTTTCATGGTTTAGAAATTAGAATGATTTCACCGTGAGCTCTTGGCTTAGCAGATTTGACTCGATTCATGTTGCAGGGCTTGTCGAGGAGTTTGACTCTCCAACGAGATTGCTAGAAAACAGATCATCTTCTTTTGCTCAACTTATAGCAGAGTGCACCCTGAGGTCGAATTCGAGTTTTGAAAAGTTCAGCAGCTCGCCATAGTCGGGCAGGATTCGACTCCGGGCATGTTTCTTGACAAGAGAGAAGATTCAGTCAGATTGATCAGCTTCTTTTATCTGTAATGAACCGTATTTGTGAGTCTTTGGATTTGGATAATCAAGTTCGTGGCTGTTTGTGTAGTGTTTGTACAATTTCAGTAGCCAATATTAGAGATTGGCTATAATCTTCTTTCTCCATTTTCCAACCTTGCGAATTACTATTATTATTATTTTGTTAGCAATGTATAATATATTATTTCACAAGTCATTGTAGAAATAGGGAATAATAAGACAACAAGTGGGCATTTGGTCAGAGGGAAAAACATTTACCCAAAAAAAAAATAAAAAAAGGTTCTAAACCAGCTGAATAGAGGCCCAATGCGCTATATATTCTTATTTGTACGAATTAATTAAAATTTATCTAACTTTGCTTATGATCACACAGGCCCAGAACAAGCACGTGGCAGTCGACACTTGTTTGCATTTTCTCGTTAATTAATACAAGGACTAAGACTTATTGATAATTAGTCTTGCAAGAATGACAAATCATTCATGCTTAGGTAGCATAACCTATTCATTTATCCTTCATTCATTTGGGAAGCCGATTGCGATAACCAGTAATTCAATTATTGGAAACTAGACCTTTGAACTTTAATCTATCAATTCCGTTATATTTTACTCTTAACTGCTAGTCTTATATACTTTACACCTTTCGTCGTAAATTTACACGGAAGTTAAAAATTTTTAATTTGTGAAATGAAGATTTTATCTTCATATTGTTTGGACCGTGATAATTTTTGTGAGAGTGATGTAATCATTTCACCAACTAAAAATATTAATTTTAATTCAAATTAACAAACGGGTGTGCAAAATATATAAGATTGATAATTAAGGAGTGAAATCTAATAAATTTCATAATTCAAGGTGCAAAGTGTCCAAATTCTAACAGTTGATGGCACAAAGGTATATTACCCCTTTTTTTTGTCACCGCATTTTTTGGAAAATTCATTTGTTTGTCCTTTCTTTTATTAATTTTTTTCTTTTGGTAAAATTACTTAGGGTGATCGCCATTGACAATTGACTAGTGGCACAATATTAATTTCACTAAATGACTAATTGTAACTCAAAATTTCATCTATAACAACTAACTGTCTTACAAATTTTCTCCAACCGCAGACATGTGTTGATCGTGATTGGTGCAGTTTTTTCGTACCCCACAAATCAAGTAAGCCAAAAGTTAAACACGTGCTGAGAAAGCTGATTAAATTATTGCAAAACATTCAACAAAATTTCCAAAAGCTTGGCTGAAATGCCATCCCAAGAGGGCCAAGTTTTAACGCGGACTTCTGACCCGCATAAATCGCAATGCCACATGGGGAGATGGGAGTGAGGACATCGTGATGGGAAACTTGACCCAAATTTCCTTGGAAAGCAATAATTAAAGATGCAGAGTGAGACGACCATTTGGATTCGCATTATGATAATATATAAATTTACAGTTTTCAAATTTATATTTTATTATAATTTATTTCTAGATATTGAAAATTGAATATTAAAATTTCTTTTTAATATTCCTTAAAAATCTTTCTCTGAATACGTATCTTCCTTTCTCGACTTTGTTCCTAATTCATATAGTTTTAAGGGCAGAAGTGCCCACAAGCTAAAACTTCCTGAAAATTGTCCATCTTTATTGCACCTTGCATGATCACCCTCCCTTGTATGAAAGATCTGAGTTTCAGTTTTTTTTTCTTTCCTCCTTTTTTTAAATGTTTCATATATAATTTTTTTGTATATAACTAAAAGGTCCTTGACTCTTGAGAATGGGAGAAGGTTTGTTAGTTGTGGTGTATTTTTGGTGACTTGGTCCTCAAGAGATGGAGAGAATATTCCAGTTTTAGATCACAATTTGGCAACAAAATAAATTTCTTTTGTTGGAGTTTCATCCACAAAACAAGGTAAAAACAACAGTCATAGACACTGGTGACTCGGTCATTGATTAAGTGGAATAAGTTTCAATTTTTAGGGTCCAATCAACATCAATCCATCTTAGTGAAAATA
The DNA here is from genome assembly GCA_003952965.2 of Morella rubra. Classification (NCBI taxonomy): domain Eukaryota; kingdom Viridiplantae; phylum Streptophyta; class Magnoliopsida; order Fagales; family Myricaceae; genus Morella; species Morella rubra. Next base: position 399,289 of record RXIC02000495.1, on the reverse strand, counting down.
GTGCAAACCCTAATTAGTGAAAATATTTAGGGAACGTTGTGAAAATTGAGGAGATTGAAGTTTTATTGGGTTTTGTTGGCGGCTCTGGTTTACACCTTGTGGTGAGAAAGGAATTTGAGGTTGTATGGTGGTGAGAAGAGAAAGCTGGTTCTTGTTCAAGCTAGAATTAACCTGCTGCAAAACATCCAGTTTCAACTACTAATCGTGATATTGCAGCAAGATGGGGTATATCAGACTTGGTATTCAGGAGTGGACGCACTGATTAATTTATTTTGCTGAATGTATACTCTTGTTGACTTCTGTTTTGGCATTTGATGCGTATTCTGTGTCGAACAGACAAGGTAAAAAGGACCTGTCAGAATGGAAGTCTGTGTTGGCATTTGGTACTTATCCTGTCAGAATGGAAGTCTGTGTTGGCATTTGGTACTTATCCTGTCAGAATGGAAGTAAAAAGTAATAGCTACAAGCAGCAGGGACATGCAGTAACTATTGTAAAAAATGGTTGAGAGAATGAGGAAGAGAGGTAATTGAAGCAAAGCAAATGTGGGTGTAGAACATGAGCCATGTGTTCCTCTCCACCACAATCTGGCATGCGTGTATCTGGTGATTTTTTCCCCAGGGGAAGAAGAGTGAGCAAATAATGCAGAAATTGAGAAGTCTAAGCAATTTTCGAGGTGTATGATCCAGTTATGAGTTACCTGTCAGCCACAAAGTACTGCAATTGCAAGGGCAGTTGGAGGAGATCCCAGTTACTAGACTGAAGTGAAGAGATTTCCACAAGAGAGGTCCCCCTATTGTCCAATTGATTACGGGATGGTTAATTGTGAATTCACAATTAGTCCAAATTTTTTTGTTGGTAAGTAAGATCGATCTTGTATTGATATAGCCAAAAAATACAAGGGAAACATCCCCTACACTGCTACACAGGTATCATAACCTTGACAAACAGGGCATTAGCCCCCTATAAAACTGTCAAAGGGCCTAGCCAGGGTCAACAAAGAACAAACAAGAAAGGCCAAGACAGTAGTTAATGATGATATACATTTAGCAGAGAAAACAGTCAACGTGCCCAGAAAACTAAATTAGAAATGCCCCATCTTGAAGCAATGTCTAGGTTGGCAAGCTGATTCTCGATTGGACAAGCCAAGAGACTTCCATCAGTACCTGGACCAGTTTCCTCTTAGCACCCAAAGTGAACACCAGTGCTGCCAGAAATGTTCTCCTAATAATAGCAGCAAAGGAGTTGCCACCAAATCTCAGGGCCTCCCAGGCAATAGTCTGATCCCAAGATATGACTTGCCTTGGCAGGAGGCATCTATCCCCCAGAAGAAACCAAAACATCCACGGGTAATGAAGAATTAAGGCACAAGCTGAGGTTAGAGAAGTCTTTAATAGAAAAAGGGAGGGTTGATGAGATCCTGAGATATTGGACTGAACCTGAGAAGTTTAATCCAGAGAGAGATTCCTTGATAGTTCTACCGACTAGGGCTGCCCAAGTTACCGGCCGGACTGGCCAACCCGGATCGAAACCGGACCGATTTTAGCCAAACCGGTCCCCTTTTTTGATACCGGATTTACCGGTCCGGGAAACCAGTGTACTCCGGTCCGGTTTCAGGTTACTTATATGGAAAATCGGAATTGGACTGGAGTATATCACTCCAAACCGGTCCTTACCAGTTCCAAAAAAAAACGCGTTGGATGAATTGGACCCGCTCGCGCCCCCCAACCCTTCTCTTTCCCGTGCCCCCCCCCCCAAAAAAACGCGCGTTTAGCATTAAAAAAAAATATATCTTTGGACGCGCACACCCCCCCCCCCCCCAAACCCTTCTCTCTCCTGCGCCCCCTCTTTTCTATTTTCAAAAAACCCTAATTCCCCCCTCCCTGCCGCCACCCCTCCTCCCCTCCTGCCTCCTCCCTCTTCCGGCCTCCCCCTCCTCCCTCACGCCTTCCCCCCCCTCTAGCGTTCCTCCCCTCCCTCCCTTCCACCGTGCACCCTCCCTCCTCCTCCTTCCCCTCCACCTCACGGCCTCCCTCCACCTCTAGCTCCAGCGTGCGGCCCTCTCCCTCCCTCCCTCCACCACCTTACAGCCGTCTGTAAGTTATTTATTTCCCTTCTTTTTTTTTTTTTTTTTAAACATCAGTAAGTTCAATAACTATTTAGTTTTTTCCCTTCATATGCTACGTTCATATTGTTGTCACTTGTCAGTATAGTGTTAATGTGTTATATACATTGGATAACATTGTATTTGAAGCTTGACATTGGCATATTAGACATTGGCATATTAGACATTGGCATATTAGTTTTTATTTACTATTTAATTTTTTTAGTGCAGGTTACAAGATTGTAAGTTTTGAAGTTGTGTTGTTTGAGGTCAGTGCATTGCATTGAGGTAAAAATTTGTTCACTTATTTAGTTAATTATTTATTATAGTTCATTAGTTAATTATTTATTAAGAGTATAGGTAGGTTAGGTTGTGAAACTGTGGAGGATGAGCTTGATTGGATTATTGATAATTGATTGAATATTTGGTTTTGAAATTGTGTTGATATTTGAAATTTGTAAGAGTCTAAAGGTTATTTTATTTGAGAGAATATTTTTTTTTCAAATTTTACAAAGATCAAGTGATAGACTTTCTTGAATATTGGCATAGGGCAAAGGGGAAGGGGAGGAGGGGGAGGGGTAATTTTCAAAAATTTGGAAGACTTAACTAATTAGATTCAACAACTGTGACGTGCAGGTTGGTCTCTGTTTGGTGGCCATGTTATTTTGCACATATGTAGATATTACAAAGGTCAAAGGGCACCCATAATTTACATGTCTTTTAATAGAATAAGCAACAAAAGAATAAACCTTTTCATTTTTAGGTGATAAAATCATGTACACGCACGGGAATTTTGGGTTAGCCCCTGAAAATCATGGGAGTTTTTAAAATTTTGGATGCTTGTGGCCCCTGCCTGCCCCCTTATCTCCACCAGTGGATAGATCTAACATAAGTTTTCAAAGAGGGAAAAGATTTAGACCAAATGGTACACTCCAAAGAGCTATTAAAGGGGGGACGGTGCAGACATATTTTTTCCCCAAAACACGCCTCTCTTTTTTTCTTCCTAAAACCTCTTCGAGTTGGACCATTCCGAAAATGTTTTTGTGGATCTAGTTTGAATTTCTTGTCAGTGTGAGTTAGATTTTCGGGAGTCACTGGACGAAGTTGAGGTCTTTAAGGCGTTAGAATTAGGTAATATTATTATATTTTGTTTCTATGTTGGTTAATTTTTTTAATTTTGTAAGTTCTAGTTATTTATGAAGATTTGAACATGTTTTTGTCATAAATTATTAGGAATAATGTTTAACTCACAAGTGGCTCGGCTTGAGATAACTGAAAACTAATTTAATTTGATTTCATGGTAAGTTTTTATCTCTTTTTTATAATAATACCCACTATATTGTTTATTAGTTTATTATCTCACGTGTAAATTTTTTTCCTTTTACAGCTTTCATGGGAGATGGACAATTCACAACATGACAGTAGACAATTAATGGATATTTTAATGACATGTATTATTAATTATACTTTTAGTTTGTTTATTTGATTATTTTGTTGTTTGTTATGGCTTGTAATAGAGTAGAGTAGTGTAGTTAGTAATTATTAATTAGTTTTATTTGTAATTCTATTTGATACTTTTATTTTAGACTTCCTTTATATTGTAATGTCTACTTGTTTTGTTGATTTTAAATGTATGCTTTAAATTATTTTAATGACATGTATTATTAATTATACTTTTAGTTTGTTGATTTGATTATTTTGTTGTTGTTATGGCTTGTAATAGAGTAGTGTAGTTAGTAATTATTAATTAGTTTTATTTGTAATTCTATTTGATACTTTTATTTTAGACTTCCTTTATATTGTAATGTCTATTTTTTTGTTGATTTTAAATGTATGCTTTAAAGTTTTAAAATGTATGATTTATTATCTTAAAAAAACTAGGATTTAGAACTCTTTAATTAGAGCTTAGTATTTTCTTCAAATCAAATGTAAGAACTTTTACAAAATTTGGTTGAAATGTAGCCAAAAATATTTCATGTAAAAATAGGCCAAAAAATTTGATGTAAAGAAACCCAAAAAATGGTCCCAAAAAGTCCAAAAAAAAACCCCAAAAAAGGCCTAAAAAAGTAAAAATGCTAAGAGGCCCAAACCAAAAAAGGCCCAAAATGTCATGGTCAAAACCGGCCAATCTAGACCGGTGAAATCTGGGACCGGACTTGACCGGACCGGTTTATTAGAATGACCGGTCCGGTCTGGTCTGGTATGTGCACTCTATAATATTACCAGTATGGCCGACCAGACCGGATCGGCTATTGGACAGCCCTACTACCAACTATAAAGGGTCTAATTGGGAACATATCCCATTTTGGGCTGGAAGGAGGATTTGTCCAGGCCCGAAATCTGGCATCCTTAATGTTGAGCCCACCGGCCGTACTGATGTTGCATCATTTTGATTGGGAACTTCCCAAAGGAATGAAGTACGAGGACCTGGACATGACTCATGAGTTCTTCGGCCTCGCCTTTCATGAGAGGCCCTAATGGGCCGAGTACTAGATGAATGGACATATGGCCCTTTACAACAAGAAAATTGGGCCCAAGGCCCATGGAACTAAAGATGATTGGTATATCTTCTTATTGTGTTAAGTATTAAGCTTCAGATTTGATCATTTTATTCTTATTTTCTTTCTTTAATAAACTATTTTTTTTTTCTGTTTTTCTACCATTATCTCAAAATTTGTATGAAACAAATGGTAGTTGCAATGGACAAACAAGTTTTGTTGAGGCGGAAAGTGTCGTCCCTATGCATAGTCGCAGACTCGCAGTGGAATAAAGACGAGAATCGTATGGGAAGTCCGCCTCAACAGCTTCTTCAAAGAGCAAACGATTTTTTGAAGCTCTTGGAGGACCATCTATAAAATGTGGATTCATTAATTCAGTAAAAAAATCAGGCAATACAAAAAGTATAGCCGCTGCAAATTAAACCTATGGACCAACTAGCTAGCTTTAAAGTGGGAAAAAAGCCCAAAACGAGAATTAAATGATTAAAGAAATCTGAAGCTGGCAATAAATTGAAAATTTGAACACAACATAAATTGCTTCTCTTCAGTAGAAACACTAATAGCTATATATGGAAGAGCCGATTTACATATGCCAAAACAATAAAAAAAGTTAAAAATGATGTCAGCACATATATTATATATATATATATATTTAATCCTGCAGATATAATTTCGTTCATTATAGAGACTAATTCCATCTCTTAAGTGATAAGATAGGACAATCATCAATGATAACGACTGCCTTTAATTTCTTAATCTTTTCTTGTGCTGATACGTAATTGATCATAATATTCTATATATGATCATGTCCTACCACGAAGTCAAATATGGCGAGAGATCCCAAGATTTTGAAGCTTGATATGTATATGTTGGGAATCCTCCGATCCATCGATCCAGTACTAGTGTGGTACTGCTATTGGTCTGCCTGCAGTGTGCGTTAGAAAATCTGGGCTAGGTTTGCGAGTCCCATAGATTTGTTTAAGTTGTTTGGTTGCTTAGAAAGTGATATTGCGCCCACTGGATTGAATATCTTGAGTAAGACGACCAAAAGGACTTCATTCCAATTGGTCGACAAAACTAAGTTGTAAGTTATCTTCATGATAATCCAAAGCAAATAAATTGGAAGGAAAAAAAGATTTGAGACAGCAATATCATTATCATGTCATAGCACCCATCGTTTTTTGTCTAGTGGTGCTAGTGGTACTGGTGGCAACGGTAGTGGTGATGAGGTGATCTGCAGGGATAGCAATGACAGTAATAATAATTATAGTGGTATACACACACACAATAGTGTTACGCGCGCGAATATATATACAGCCAATTTTGATATTTATTGTTAAAATAAATCCAAGCGGGATTGCACAAGCGAAAGAGAGAGAATAAGAACAAAAACGGTTTAAGATAATTCGGTCTTAAAATTTATGTCCACCATTAAAAAAGTTCGAAAGGATTCATGATTTTTCTTTCTAAATATGATTTTAAGTCTATTTTTATAAGGAATTAAAGATGGTATATTTATATAAAAATAGGAAAGATAAATGATCACCATAAATTATGAATTTTAATTTGTTGCTCAATCAACGCTCCTTGATTGAAAGTCATCATCTTCCTAATTTGTGGTTAATATAGCAAATAATTTAATGCCGTGTCCAACTTTTTGAGCATTTGGATATTCAACGTTATATAGATTGACATTCCTTTTCTTTTTCTATGACCTTTCCTTCTATTTTCCAATAATTGGACTTGCGGCCTGGATATGATAAAGAAAGACCTTGAATTCCTCCTCCTTTTTTTTTTTTTTGGGCCAAAACTTGCCTGGATGTGACAAAGAAATTAAGAAAGCAATTGAGTTTTCTTTTTATTTTTTCTGAGAACTTGCCTGGATACGACAAATAGGGGCGGCACTGACCTCGTCTTTTTTTGCGGCGCTGACCTCGTCAAAGGCGTCACAATCTACATGCAGCAGTACGTCAGCATCTTGTCTTCAATACCGGTTGCATTATACCGCCTACCGCTCGTTCGTCAATGTTTATTTTGCTGAATGTATACTCTTGTTGACTTCTGTTTTGGCATTTGGTGCTTATTCTGTGTTGACCAGACAAGGTTCATTTAGATCTAACATAAGTTTTCAAAGAGGGAAAAGATTTAGACCAAATGGTACACTCCAAAGAGCTATTAAAGGGGGGACGGTGCAGACATATTTTTTCCCCAACACACGCCTCTCTTTTTTTCTTCCCGAAACCTCTTCGAGTTGTTGGACCGTTCCGAAAATGTTTTTGTGGATCTAGTTTGAATTTCTTGTCAGTTTAAGTTAGATTTTCGGGAGTTGAGGTCTTTGAGGCATTAGAATCAGGTAATACTATTATATTTTGTTTCTATGTTGGTTAATTTTTTTAATTTTGTAAGTTCTAGTTATTTATGAAGATTTGAACATGTTTTTGTCATAAATTATTAGGAATAATGTTTAACTTACAAGTGGCTCGGCTTGAGATAACTGAAGACTAATTTAATTTGATTTCATAGTAAGTTTTTATCTCTTTTTTATAATAATGCCCACTCTATTGTTTATTAGTTTATTATCTCACATGTAAATTTTTTTCCTTTTACAGCTTTCATGGGAGATGGACAATTCACAAAACAGTGACACATTATTCTATATTTTAATGACATGTATTAATTATACTTTTAATTTGTTTAATTTGTTGTTTGTTATAGCTTGTAATAGAGTAGTGTAGTTAATAATTATTAATTAGTTTTATTTGTAATTCTATTTGATACTTTTATTTTAAACTTCCTTTATATTGTAATGTCAATTTGTTTTGTTGATTTTAAATGTATGCTTTAAAGTTAAAATGTATGATTTATTATCTTAAAAAAACTAGGATTAGAACTCTTTAATTAGAGCTCAGTATTTTCTTCAAATCAAATGTAACAACTTTTACAAAATTTGGTTGAAATGTAGCCAAATATTTCATGTAAAAATAGGCCAAAAAATTGATGTAAAGAAACCCAAAAAATGGTCCCAAAAATTCAAAATAAAACTCCAAAAAAAGGCCTAAAAAAGTAAAAATGCTAAGAGGTCAAAACCAAAAAAGATCCAAAATATCATGGCCAAAACCGGCCAAAACCGTCCAATCCGGACCGTGAAACGTGGGACCGGACCGGACCAGTCTATTAGAATGACCGGTTCTGGTATGTCACTCTACAATATTACCGATTTACCGGCCGACCCCGGACCGAACGGCCATTGGACAGCCCTACTACCATCTATAAAGGGTCTAATTGGGAACATATTCCATTTTGGGCTGGAAGGAGGATTTGTCCAGGCCCGAAAATCTGGCATCCTTAGTGTTGAGCCCCACCGGCATACTGATGTTGCATCATTTTGACTGGGAACTTCCCAAAGGAATGAAGTACGAGGACCTGGACATGACTCATGAGTTCTTCGGCCTCGCCTTTCATGAGAAGCCCTGATGGGCTGACAAAACAAAAAAAAAAAGGTTTAAAATGATTGGTCAGCAAATATATATATATATATATATTAATCCTGCAGATAATTTCGTTCATTATAGAGACTAATTCCATCTCTTAAGTGATAAGATAGGACAATCATCAATGATGACTGCCTTTAATTTCTTAATCTTTTCTTGTGCTGATACGTAATTGATCATAATATTCTATATATGATCATGTCCTACCACGAAGTCAAATATGGCGAGAGATCCTAAGATTTTGAAGCTTGATATGTATATGTTGGGAATCCTCCGATCCATCGATCCAGTACTAGTGTGGTACTGCTATTGGTCTGCCTGCAGTGTGCGTTAGAAAATCTGGGCTAGGTTTGCGAGTCCCATAGATTTGTTTAAGTTGTTTGGTTGCTTAGAAAGTGATATTGCGCCCACTGGATTGAATATCTTGAGTAAGACGACCAAAAGACTTCATTCCAATTGGTCGACAAAACTTAAGTTGTAAGTTATCTTCATGACAATCCAAAGCAAATAAATTGGAAGGAAAAAAAGATTTGAGACAGCAATATGATTATCATGTCATAGCACCCCATCGTTTTATGCCTGGATGTGACAAAGAAATTAAGAAAGCAATTGAGTTTTCTTTTTTTTTTTTCTTCTGAGAACTTGCACTGGATACGAACAAATAGGGGCGGCACTGACCTCGTCTTTTTTTGCGGCGCTGACCTCGTCAAATGCGTCACAATCTACATTCAGCAGTACGTCAGCATCTTGTCTTCAATACCGGTTGCATTATACCGCCTACCGCTCGTTCGTCAATGTTTATTTTGCTGAATGTATACTCTTGTTGACTTCTGTTTTGGCATTTGGTGTTTATTCTGGTTCATTTGCTAGTTTTGGTTTTTTGGCGGGCTCTTGTGCACCAGCGTTGACAAGGTTTGACATCTGTGGAGGGGATGTTGCCCGTGAATCCTCTGTTTTTATCAATACCAGATCTTTACTTAATTACCCAAAAAAATCCAGCCTTCTCAGAGGCTTTCCTTCATCTGTTGAGAATAGGAACTTGCTTGTAAACTGGGGATTACCAACCCATACCTTGTAATGAGCTGTGGTGGATCCTGTGTCGTCTAGAGGATTTGTGTTTTGTAACGAGTCTCAACAGTGGAGTTAGCCTCCACCTTTTGTACATTTGCTTATTTTCTTACTAATACAAGTATACAACCATTCACTCACCCCCCCCAAAAAAAAGTTTAGTCATAGTACAAGCTATTTGGACAAGATTCTGATCATGATAAACTATAGATGAATAACAAATTCCCACTAAGGGTTGTTCGTTGCAAAAATTTTAGAGTACAATATATTCAACAAAATTTCAAAACGAACATCATACTTTTTTACCTAATTTAATACTTTTTTATTAAATAATTACATCAAATCATCTGAATATCCCCTAAGAGTCCGTGATTGTCTAGTTTTCACCTTTCACTTTTGAGAGGATATGGTCTATTCACCACCTGTCAGAATGGAAGTAAAAAGCAATAGCTACAAGCAGCGGGAACATGCAGTAACTACTGTAAAAAATGGTTGAGAGAATGAGGAAGAGAGGTAATTGAAGCAGAGCAAATGTGGGTGTAGAACATGAGCCATGTGCTTCTCTCCACCACAATCTGACATGCGTGTATCTGGTGATTTTTTCCCCAAGGGAAGAAGAGTGTGCAAATAATGCAGATATTGAGAAGTCTTAGCAATTTTCGAGGTGTATGATCCAGTTATGAGATACCTATCAGCCACAAAGTATTGCAATTGCAAGGGCAGTTGGAGGAGATCCCAGTTACCAGACTGAAGTGAAGAGATTTCCACCAGAGAGGTCCCTCTATAGTCCAATTGATTACAAGATGGTTAATTGTGAATTCACAATTAATCCAAATTTTTTTGTTGGTAAGATCGATCGGTCTTGTATTGATATAGCCAAAAAATACAAGGGGAACATCCCCTACACTGCTACACATATATCATAACCTTGACAAACGAGGCATTAGCCCCCCATAAAATCAAAGGACCTAGCCAGGGTCAACAAAGAAGAAAGGCAATACAGAGGCATTAAGACACCCAATGACCATATTTACAATACATTAGATCATACAGGAAAAACCTTATGAGATCCCCCCAGACTAAAAGAATGTATAAAAGATCTACAGGGTCAACTTTAGAAATTAATGCAACGAGATATAAATATTCAATTAGAGATGATATTATTACTTATGTTGAGAGAAGATTATGCAGTCTGCTTGTTATATGCTTGTGCTTTGACTGAGTCGTTTGGTGATGGTCTTCGCAGATCAAATATTCCAGATAATGTTGAGCCTTGTGCATATAAGTGAATTTGTTTAATTGCTCAATATGGAATCCACCAATCTCTTGATGAACAGTATATTCATTATGTCTGTATATTGTTTGGACTCAAATAAAAACGCTGCCCAGAAAGATTTTGTGAAAAATGTAATTCACGGTTTTTTGTTATATATATATATTAAATAATTATTTGCGAAAATAATTTTGGAAACTTTTGAGAGTCCAACTAGATACAGACTGAGAATTAAGAATTATATGAGCTAGAGATTTTATCAGTGATATTATTCCGGTCCTATTAGCTCATGTGAATATAGTATGATGGAATGATAAATAAGCATATAAATGTTAGCAAAAGGGATTTCATAAAAACAATCTCATTATCTCAGGTTAATTGTGATATGTTAATGGACATGATCACAATTTGTAGAAGCCCATAAATTCGGATTGCAAAATATAAGGGAGTTTAGTGAAAAAGAGTTTTTCATGACGATCCTACGGCCGAGATTTGAGATCCCTAAAGATCCCACGCATAAGCACAGTTGAGTTCTGGGCAAGCCATTATAAAAGGTTTAGAAATTCATTTGAGAGTAAGAAATTCATTTTTAATTTTGAGACTCTCTCTCTCTAGAAAAATCTGTACACGTGGATCTGACAAGACAGAACATTTGGGCTGTTTTTTATTCGAAAATCTTTTTCCACGGCATTTCACAATCTTTCAATACATCAACAGATAAAACAGTCAATGTGCCCAGAAAACTAAATTGGAAATGCCCCATCTTGCAGCAATGTCTAGGTTGGCTGCAGAGGGAGGTATGCATTGAAGGAAGCTGATTCTCAATTGGACAACCAAGAGACTTCCATCATGTACCTGGACCAGTTTCCTCTTAGCACCCAAAGTGAACACCAGTGCTGCCAGAAATGTTCTCCCAATAATAGCAGCAAAGGAGTTGCCACCAAATCTCAGGGCCTCCGAGGCAATAGTCTGATCCCAAGATATGACTTGCCTTGGCAGGAGGCATCTATCCCCAGAAGAAACCAAAACATCCAGGGGTAATGAAGAAGGCACAAGCTGAGGTTAGAGAAGTCTTGAGTAGAAAAGGGAGGGTTGATGAGATCCTGAGATATTGGACTGAACCTGAGAGGTTTGATCCAGAGAGATTCCTTGATAGTTCTATCGACTATAAAGGGTCTAATTGGAAACATATCCCATTTTGTTGGGAAAATATCCCATTTTGGGCTGGAAGGAGGATTTGTCCAGGCCTGAAATCTGGCATCCTTAATGTTGAGCCCACCGGCAGTACTGATGCTGTACCATTTTGATTGGAACTTCCCAGTGGTCGAATGAACCATGAGGACCTGGACATGACTGAGTTCTTCGGCATTCCAGTCAGAAGAAAAGAAGATCTGTACTTGGTTCCAACTGCCTATAATCCTCTGCTAATGCATCAACGCCTTTAAAACCTCCTTGTCTGAAACTACATATTGTCGCCAAGGAAGAAACTACATATTGTTGGGATAAAATTCGTTTTCTACGTTGCTAGTGTTTTTCCGGGAAAAATAGTACAACCGGCACCCTTCATGAGAGGCCCTGATGGGCCGACCACTAGATGAATGGACATAAAGCCTTTACAACAAGAAAATTGGGCCCAAGGCCCAGGGAACTAAATATGATTGGGATATCTTCTTATTGTAACAAGTATTAAACTTCAGATTTGATCATTTTATTCTTATTTTATTTCTTTAATAAACTATATATTATTTTGTATTTTTCTGTCATTATCTCAAAAGTTGTATGAAATAAATGGTAGTTGCAATGGACAACGAAGTTTTGTTGAGGCGGTAAGTGTCGTCCTACATGCATAGTCGCAGCAGTGGAATATTCTTTTCATATATGGTTGTATGCAATTTGTTACGAACTTAATTACGAGCTGAAGGATATTTTATAAAGACGAGAATCGTACGTATCGGAAACTACAAAACGCGCCTCAACAGATTCTCCAAAAAAAGCAAACAATTTTTTTGAAGCTCCTGGAGGACAATCTATATATATAAAACGTGGATTCATTTCAGGATATATCAGCCAACACAAAATATGCCCGTTCCAAATTAAACCTATGGACCAACTAGTTTTAAAAGGAAAAAAAAATTAAGCCCAAAATGAGAATTAAATAATTAAATAAATCTGAAGCTGGAAATAAATTAGAAATTTGAACACAAAATAAATTGCCTCGTTTCAGTAGAAACACTAATAGCTATATATGGAAGAGCCGATTTACATATGCCAAATAAAAAAAAAGTTTAAAAATGATGCGTGGCTGCCTATATATATATATATATTAATTCTGCAGATTATTAATTCGTTCATTATAGACACTAATTCCATCTCTTAAGTGATAACATAGTACAATAATTAAGGCAAATTAATTTCATCAATGATAACGACAGTGTCTTTAATTTCTTAATCTTTTCTTGTGTTGGAATACCTAATTGATGATAATATTCTGTGGATGACGTTCTACCACTTCTACGTCAATGACGAGAGATCCCAAATTTTAAAAGCTTGACTAGTTGATTATTTTGGGAATCCTCCAATATTGATCCTCTAGTATATATGGTACTTATACTGCTATTGGTCTGCCTGCAGTGATGCCTAAGAAAATCTAGGTAGGTTCGAGCCCCATAGATTTGTAATTTGTTGTTTGGTTGGTTGGAAAGTGATGCACCCACTGGATTGAATACCTTGATCACTTTGGTCATTCCCAGCAAACAAATACCATTGTATATGTCGCATTAACTAAGCCGACCAAAAGTACTTTATTCCATTTGGTCGACAAAACTAAGTTGTAAGTTATCTTCATGATAATCCAAAGTAAACAAATTGGAAGGAAAAAAGATTTGAGATGGCAATATCATGGCGTCATTACACCCATCATTTCATGTATAGTGGTGCTAGTGGTACTGGTGGCAACGGTAGTGGTGATCTAGAGGGATAGCAGTGATAGTGATATATAGTGATTATATATATAGGAGGCATATTGTTCACAAAAAATCTCTCATCCGGAGTTTTTCTTATCAAATTCTAAAGTCTTTTTTAAATTCAGGTTATTACATATCTATAATCTCTTGTCGGGAGTTTTTCTTATCAAATTATAAGTAAGATTATCATAGTAAATAAGATCATCAGGGGTGGCAAGATTTTATCCGAACATAATATATATATATATACTTAGTTAGCTAATGTAGATCAATTGGCTAAGCCGGTTTTGGCATTTATTGTTACAATAATTAAACTAGAGACTATGATACCATATTGAAATATACGGAAAAAGGATTGCACAAGAGGGATAGGGAGAAGCAAGAACAAAACAGTTTAAGATGTTTAAGTACTCTTATACTTATGTCCACCATTGAGAAAGTTTTGAGAAGACTACATAACTTCTCTTATTTAATATGATTCTAAATTTGTTGTTACAAGAGATTAAGAGATGATGCATTTATATATATAAGAATGGAGGAGACAAATCTCTACAAATCATGACTTAATTTGTGGCTCAATCAAGGCTCCTTAATTGAAGACCATCAATCTCTCTTAATATATATTATAGTCAATATACCAAAAATTTTAACATTTATATTTATTAACGCAGCTAGCCCACCATACTTGCCCAACTTTGTTGAACAATTGTAATTACTGTGTTGGATATTCAACATATATATTAACATCCCTTCTCTTTTTCTATGAACTTTCCTTCTTTTTACCAATAATTGGACTTGCCGCCTAGATATGATAAAGAAAGACCCTGAATTCCTCCTTTTGATTTTATTTTTTTCCGCCAAAACTTGCCTGGATCAGAGTATGTGACACAGAAAGAAAGCAATTGAGTAATTTTCTTTTTATTTTTTCTAAGAACTTGCCTGGATACTACAAATACGAGCGGCACTGACCTCGTCAATGATCTGCTCAATGCTTGCCCAAGCGCGAAGTACAGGACCAGTACGTCACAAAATACATTCAGCAGTACGTCAGCGTCTTGTTTTCAATACCGGTTGCATTATACTGCCCACCACTCGTCGGTCAATGTTTAATTTTGAACGTTCTTATTTTGGTGGTGTTTGTTATTCTTGACGGCCTGAACTTTCGGACTTAGATTAAAAAAAGAAAAAAATATATTTATCACTATATATTTTACGGTTTATATTTAAACTATCAATTTTGACACATTATACCTTTAATTAATTTTTAACACGCACCCTTTATCAAATTTTAAACTAAAATGACAATAATGTCCTCAGATATTGTTGTAAATTCATTAATTCTTAAGGTATTATTGTCAAATGGGTCAAAGTGTTTAATATTAGTAATTGGAGGTGTGTGAAAGTGAGTAGTTTAGGGTGCAAAATGTATAACATTGGTAGTTTGAAGGTGCAATATCTTAAAGATGGAAGTTTGGGGTGCATGTGTCACTACTCCAATAGTTTGTGGGTGAAAAATATATTTTTCTTTTAAAAAATTTATAAAATAAATTTATTTATTATAATATTTATTTAAATTTTTTTTTTTTTTTTTTATCTTCAATTTTTTTACTTCACTTTAATACTCTAAAAATTTTACCATCTCAAAATTTTAAGAACAAATACCACCATTTTCCTACAAGTCAATAGTTATATATGAAATCGTGCATAATTTTCTTCTTTACCAACTTTCATGCGATTTCAACAATTTCCGTGCAATTTCAAACATTATGGGAGTATACTCTACCATTTTTTTTTTTTTTTTTGAAATTTTTTTACGAGAAATAGTGTGGATTATATGGTATACGATGAAAAGTTGTTAAAAAAAAAAATCTGTACATCCAAACATGCATGGAAAACTATTCCCCGGAAAATGCAAACATGGGGGAAACTATTCCTCCGGATAATGCAAACATGCCGCGAAACTATTCCCCGGAGAATGCTTTAAGAAACAAGAAAATATTTTCTGGAAAAGGTTACTGCGGTTTTGGTTGCTTGGTTGACATGGAACGAGCAACACGTTTTAGTCAACTCTAAACTTCCGGTCTTTCGTCGAAAGCACAGAACGGGCCGGTGACTTGACACTCTCAATGGATCAGGCATAGGCGGAACCAGCCCGATAGGTTCCGCCAAAGTCCAAACAAATACATTTATTTATTTAAGTTTTAGCCACTATGTGCCCCACCCCCTTTGCCCCGGTCTGTTCAGTTTTCCTTATCTAGTACGTCTTTGATATTTTGATCGGAGAAGCACTGGGCCCATTTTAATATTTTTGAAATGGAAAAAGCCTATTTTCCGTCTAAATAAAAAAGGGTTTCACTCCTATTTTACGGATACGTGATGTATTATTATACAATTTTCATAAAATGAGACGGATAATTTGTTTGGACAGGTATTCAGATTTTAATCTGTTTAAAGTCAAACATTCTTAATCCTTAAAGAAACTTGAGATCACCTTATATAACCTGAGCAACACACCTTGACTAAACTAACTCAAACAACATTTTTAGACTCAAGAGAAACATTCAAACCATTCTGAGAAGAAAAGCCAAATCTCATGACTTAAACCAGTTGTTTATAACTTGAAGAACATTTGATTCTTCGAACTATGGTATAAAATTTAGTTAATTTTGATATTTTAACTCTACTGTTTCTAAATATGAGTTTTTATTTTTTTTTTTTATCACTTCGTCTCAAATTTCCTACCTTTCAAATTGGATCCGGTTCCGCACTGAATGGATGTACAGGCATATGATGCCTTTTCCCTGCAAGCTCTTGTGCTTATTATATATATATATATATATGTATATATATGTACAGATGAGAAGATCTGTTCGATCCAAGTGTGGCACACCCATCTTACATCCACCCTCACGAAAGCTTCACATGCAATATCTGCAAGTCTGCAACTTCTTGATTCCTCAATGCCCGGTATGTCAGTAATGTTCTCGTACTCCTACTCCTCACTCATGTACTCGGGTATTGTTTTTCTCCTCAAACCCCTTTGCCTACGCGGGTTTTCTGTCTTATTACACCTGGTTTTGTTTTTTGTTTTGTCTATCTCATCTGTGTGCAAGAAATGCAAGGTGGGTCGTCGCGAATATCGCAAGGAAAGGTTTACGAACACAAGGCCTTTGTACTACAAACAGACGCTAATTTGTTCTTTGGGTGTTTCAGTGTTTAGTCTGGTCTTGTGTTTGTTGAATTACTTTTATTGGCATAGAAGCGGTTGGTCTGATGAAGGGCTAGTGACCCTTCTGGATTTAGCGCTTAGAACTGTCACTTGGGCTGCCGTTTGTGCTTACTTGCAAACGGAATTCTGTCGTGAACCAAAGTACGCGTTGTTATTGCGGGTCTGGTGGGGTTTCTACCTCGCCATTTCTTGTTCTTGCCTTGTTTTAGACATCGTTCTCTATAGAAAACTCATCGACCATTTACACGTTCAGTATCTTATTTCCGATGTCATTTCCGTTGTCACGGGCTTGTTCTTCTGTTATGTGGGGTTTTCTGGGAAGAATACGAGTGAAGAGACCTTTCTTGAAGAACCTCTTGTGAATGGCGATTATTGGGCAAGTAGTGAAGCAGAGTCCAATAAGCCTAAGGGGAGTGAAACTGTAACTCCTTACTCGAACGCTGGAATTTTCAGTGTTCTTACTTTCTCATGGATAGGTCCACTAATTGCTGTTGGCCATAAGAAGATATTAGACCTCGAGGATGTTCCTCAACTTGCTGCCAATAATAGCGCCGTTGCAGCCTTTCCGAGTTTTAGAAATAAGCTCGACTCAGTACTAGTGTGTGGTAAAACTAACGCAGTGACCACACTGACGCTGGTGAAGGCATTAATCTCCTCCGAATGGAAAGAGATTCTTTGGACAGCCTTGCTCGAGATTATATACACCTTAGCTTCGTTTGTTGGACCATATCTTATTGTGACTTTTGTTCAATACCTCAATGGGCGGCGGGAATTCAAGCATGAAGGCTATGTTCTGGTTTCAGTATTTTTAGCTGCAAAACTTGTGGAATGCGTCTCGCAGAGACACTTGAACTTTAGGCTGGTACAGATTGGAATTAGGGTCCGATCAGTATTGGTCACAATGATCTACAATAAAGGTCTGACCCTTTCGTGCCAGTCAAAGCAGGCCCAAACAACTGGGGAGATCATTAATTTCATGACTATTGATGCTGAGAGGGTAGGTAGCTTTGGTTGGTACATGCACGATCCGTGGATGATCCTTGTACAAGTTGCTATTGCATTGTTAATTTTGTACAAAAATCTTGGGGTTGCTTCAATTGCAGCTTTTGTCGCAACTATACTTGTTATGTTAGCAAATATTCCTTTGGCAAAATTACAAGAGAAGTTTCAGAACAAGATAATGGAGTCAAAAGACAGAAGGATGAAGGCAACGTCAGAGATTTTAAGGAACATGAGGATTCTCAAGCTTCCAAGGATGGGAGATGAAGTTTCTGTCTAAAATTGTGGAGCTCAGGAAGACCGAGACAGGATGGTTGAGAAAGTTAGTTTACACTTCGGCACTAACCACATTTGCCTTCTGGGGTGCCTCCACATTTGTGTCTGTGGCCACTTTCGGTGCTTGTACACTGATGGGGATCCCACTTGAGTCAGGGAAGATCTTATCTGCAATTGCAACGGTGGACATTCTTCAAGGGGCCATTTATAATCTGCCTGACACGATCTCCATGATAGCTCAAACTAAAGTATCCCTGGATCGACTTGCATCCTTCCTTTGTCTTGATGACTTGCATCTGATGTTATAGAGAAGCTTCCTAGAGGTAGCTCTGATACTGCAATAGAGATCATTGATGGGAATTTCTCTTGGGATTTATCTTCCCCTGATCCAACATTAAAAGATGTAAATTTTAAAGTGCTACATGGCATGAAGGTTGCTATTTGTGGGACTGTTGGATCGGGAAAGTCAAGTTTGCTCTCATGTATCCTGGGAGAAGTTCCCAAGATAACTGGGACCATTAAATTGTGTGGGACAAAGGCCTTTGTATCTCAGTCGCCGTGGATACAGAGTGGCAAGATAGAAGAGAATATACTCTTTGGTAAGGAGATGGAAAGAGAAAGATATAACAAGGTGCTTGAAGCTTGTTCCTTGAAGAAGGACCTGGAAATTCTCCCATCTGGGGATCAGACAGTCATAGGGGAGAGAGGAATTAATTTGAGCGGGGGGCAGAAGCAAAGAATCCAAATCGCACGTGCTTTGTACCAAGATGCTGATATCTATCTGTTTGATGATCCTTTTAGTGCTGTAGATGCTCATACAGGATCCCACCTCTTTAAGGTAATTTACTTCCCCACTCAAATGCTGTTATATTCACTGAAAATAGAGTCAATTTTCGAGACAATTTTGTTTGCTTTGGTTGTAGCATAACTTGTGTTGAAGTATCGTAACGTCCATTTGGCAGGAATGTTTGCTGGGCCTTTTGAGTTCAAAAACAGTGATATACGTTTCAAGTGGAGTTCTTACCTGCTGCTGATCTTATCTTTGGTTGTAGTTTCTTTCAGCTTTTTCGACCAGGAATGAGTTACTGATGACTGATCTTATCTTGGTGAGCTGTCCAGATTTAGTTTCTTTCAAGCTTTTTATAAGACCAGAATGTACTGATGGACTGTTCTCCTAGTTTGTATGCATAATCACTCAGCTTATCGACCTTTTTAGGTACTCAAAGATGGAAGGATTACTCAAGCTGGAAAGTACAATGACATTGTTAATTCAGGAACTGATTTCATGGAACTACTGCAAGCACATAACAAAGCATTGTCAGCTTTCGATTCCACAGAGGCAGGTTCAGCTTCTGAAAGCACAAGTATGAGCAAGGAAGTCAGAAATATTGCTAGTGCTGAGGTTGCACAAATACAAGAAAATAAAGATGTTCAAGATAGTAAACCAGATGAGACAGTGGAGTCAAAAAGACAGATTATCCAAGAGGAAGAGAGAGAGAAAGGAAAAGTGGGGTTTTCAGTCTACTGGAAATATATTACTATGGCCTATGGAGGAGCTCTTGTGCCCCTTATTTGTCTCGCATATGTTCTCTCTGAGCTCCTTCAAATAGGAAGCAACTATTGGATGGCCTGGGCAACTCCTGTCTCCCAGGACGAAAAACCTGCAGTTAGTAGCTCTACCCTAATTATTGTCTATTTCGCTTTGGCCTTTGGGGGTTCTTTTTGTATCCTTGTGGAAACCATGCTTCTTGTAACAGCTGGGTACAAGACAGCCACTCTATTCTTCAATAAAATGCACGCATGCATTTTCCGCGCCCCCATGTCATTTTTTGATGCCACCCCAAGTGGACGAATTCTAAACAGAGTAAGTGGAAAAGTGTTCTCCTTTATTTGGTCCTCCAAAGAGGAGCAGTTTTCTGTTTTTCTGTGGACAGTGGTTTTATTCTAAGGGTTAAGCAATTCCTCCCTCTCTCTCTCTCTCACACACACACACACGGGCTTTACACTAATCTGCCAATTTTTCCTGATAAACATAAGGGGTGAACAGATTTTCACTAAATTAGTTGTATGCTCTCTTGCAGGCTTCTACGGACCAAAGTGCAGTGGATTTGGGCATTCCATATCAAGTTGGGGCATTTGCCTTCTCGATTATCCACCTAACTGGAACAATTGTAGTGATGTCTCATGTTGCATGGCAGGTTTTCATCGTCTTCATCCCAGTAATTGCAACCTGTATCTGGTATCAGGTATACCTTCTAACTTGGTAGGAATGTTGACCAAAATACGCCGAAACATCCCCACATCAAAGGCTATCTCAGACGGCATAAATGATATCATCTTATGTTCATTGTACTGCACTTTTACTGTTTATGCTCACTGCATGAACTTTCAATGGATCATCAAATGTCAAACCTTTGTGCGGAGTTTTGCCGTCTTATTGCTATGAAAATTCTGACGAGTTGCAGGATAAATGAATACTTTTTGAGCGTCGTAATGTTCCTCGATGAATGTAGCTTAATGTTTATCCAACCCAACTTCCCATTCTACTATTACCATGCATTACTATAACTTAATGTGAATAGAGGCGATCTCACAAACTTGTACACACTGCAGCGATATTACATTTCTTCAGCCCGAGAACTCTCAAGATTAGTTGGAGTGTGCAAGGCTCCAGTGATACAGCATTTTACTGAAACAATTTCCGGCACAACAACTATCAGGAGCTTTGATGAAGAATCAAGATTTATCGACACAAATATGAAACTGGTGGATGAATTCTCTCGGCCAAAGTTTCATACCGCTGCTGCAATGGAATGGTTGGGCTTCCGTTTAAATCTGCTATCTTCTATGACATTTGCCATCTCCTCGCTTTTCTTGGTCTCTGTTCCTGAGGGAGTCATTGATCCGGGTAATTAATTCCCATCCAGTGCCTTAACTAATTTTTTTTTTCCTCTACTCCGTAAAGGAACTTGAAATCTCCTTTTGTTTACCCTTTTTTTTTTGGTGTTCTTTCTGCTTTTAAATGCTTCCTTTTTTTTCCTGAAGGCATTGCGGGCTTAGCTGTGACATATGGACTGAGTCTAAACATGATACAAGCCTGGGTAGTGATGAATCTTTGCCAATTGGAGAACATAATTATATCAGTAGAGAGAATACTTCAATACACTTGCATCCCAAGTGAGCCGCCTCTTGTGTTAGAAGAAAACAAGCTAGATTATGCTTGGCCATCGCATGGGGAAGTTGATATTCGTGATCTGCAGGTTCTTTCACTTATTAGATGCCTGTTTCTTCCCCAAAAACATTTATGTGATATTGGGGGTCGCTCTTGGCTGTGATTTTTATGCAATTTGTACTCATTCATGGTAATGGCTCAATGTAGGTACGCTACGCCCCACACATGCCTCTTGTATTGCGAGGTCTCACATGCAGTTTTCCAGGAGGAGAGAAAACTGGCATTGTAGGGAGAACAGGAAGTGGCAAATCAACTCTCGTCCAAGCACTTTTCCGAATAGTTGAACCTGCTGGTGGTCAGATAACAATTGATGGCATTAACATCTCCTTGATTGGGTTGCATGATTTACGGTCCAAACTAAGCATTATCCCTCAGGAGCCAACCATGTTCGAAGGGACTGTACGAAGCAACTTAGATCCACTTGAAGAATATGCAGATGAACAAATATGGGAGGTCGATTGTTTTCTTTTGTAATTTCGAACAAATTTCTTTTCGCTACATATTCTTCCTCATGAATTGGGCATGCATGACTGCATTTAGGATTGAAATGGATGTCACCTGATGATATTTCTTTTACCTTTGGTGTGACCCCTTTAATTGTTCAGGCTCTGGATAAGTGTCAACTGGGAGATAAAGTTAAGAGCAAAGAAGGAAAGCTAGATTACCCAGGTTTGTCTTTTCAGCTTCTCAGGATCACAAGATATCGAGAATATCTCGATATATTGTGGGGACTGCTTGCTTATTGCTTGTGTTTAATGGGTTCTGCAGTTAGTGAGAATGGAGAAAATTGGAGCGTGGGTGAGAGGCAGCTGGTCTGCCTGGGCCGTGTGCTTCTAAAGAAAAGCAAGGTACTGGTGCTTGATGAAGCCACTGCTTCCGTCGATACGGCTACAGATAATCTGATTCAGCAAACCCTCAGGCAACAATTCTTTAACTGTACTGTCATTACCATTGCACATCGGATAACTTCTGTCATTGATAGTGACATGGTTCTGCTTCTAAACAATGGTTAGTATGATCATCTGGGTTCCTCTCACTTCTGGATAGCTTCTGCTTCCACATTCTTTTTATGGTTTAGAAATTAGAATGATTTCACCGAGAGCTCTTGGCTTAGCAGATTTGACTCGATTCATGTTGCAGGGCTTGTCGAGGAGTTTGACTCTCCAACAAGATTGCTAGAAAACAGATCATCTTCTTTTGCTCAACTTGTAGCAGAGTACACTCTGAGGTCGTTGTGATCATTTGGATTCGCTCAACTCGATTCATGTTGCAGGGCTTGAGTTCGAAAATAGTTATATATGTTACTCATCAAATGGAGTTCTTGAAAGTTTGCCTGAGGAAAATTAACTTACCAATTTTCTTTTTAGATTCCGAGAATTCTTCTATAATCTTCAAGTTCTTGTCGAACTCACAATCCCGAGATTCCACAATAGCAGCTCAAGTGTTCTGCCTCCTTTCTCTCCACGCTCACAACTATCTTAGGGTTTTCTCTGAGTCTTGATAGCCAACTCTCAAACTAACAATTAGTCAATTAAAATGAATTTGGGTAGACTATGTCATAGCTATCCTTATATATGAAAACCCTAGTTGTGATATGCGTGGGATCGTTAGAGATCTCAAATCTCAGCCGTAGGATCACATGGAAAAACTCTTTTTCCATTAACTCTCTTATATTCTTTTATTCCAAATTTTGGCTTCTACTAATTGTAATCATGTTCCATCAACATATTACAATTCACCCGAGAATTTGAGATTGATTTGTGAAATCCCTTTTGCCAACAATATTAACTTATTTATCCTTCCACCATTCTATACTTCCACTTGAGCTAATAGGATCAGAATAATATCACCGATTAAATCTCTAACTCATATAATTCTTAATTACAATCTGTAATTTGTCGAACTCCCAAATTGTTTCCATAACAATTTATTAATTACACTGGCCAGTGATTTTTCAGAGTTCAACCCCATACAAATTTAACGAATATACTATCTCGTTAAGAGACTAATGGATTCCTTATTGAGCATCTATACAAAACTATTTACTATATACAAGACTCAACTTTGTCTGGAATATTTGACCTATAAAGATCATCACCAAATGACTCGGTCAGAGTACAAGTATATAATATTAGGTCATGAAAGATGGAAGGATTACTCAAGCTGGAAAGTACAGTGATATCCTTAATTCAGGAACTGACTTTATGGAACTTCTGGGAATGCATCAAAAAGCTTTGTCAGCTCTTGATTTTGCGGAGGTAGGGAAAGTTTCTGATGCTATGGGTATGGAAGTTGGAAATACCACTAGTACGAAGAAGATGAAGTTGGAAGTTTCTTCATTTTTCCATACTTTACATGGTATCAGAGCCATCATGGCCAACAAAGAAGATGAAGTTGTGCCTACTGTGAAATCCACCAACCCACCTGCCAATGACCCAAACAATCCTTATTGCCTGGAGGTCATGTTCGATAGCCCAAGAACCATCCTCGTTATAGAGCAACTTAATACCAAGAACAACTCCACCTAGTCACGCTCTATGCTTAGAGCACCTCGAGCCAAAAACAAGATAGGATTTGTTAACGGGACAATCGCCAAACCTAGCAGAGATGATCCACTCCTTGGAAATTAGGAGAGATGCAATGATATGGAACGATTTGCCCAACAAAATAGACCCAGAATTAATGAGCTTAAGAGGGCTCTTAACAACTTGACTCAAGGAGAAGATGCAGTCAACACTTATTATGGTAAATTGAAATCTCTGTGGGATGAACTTACTGTATATGAGACCATACCCACATGTAGTTGTGGAAATTTGAAACTCTTGACTGAACGGTACCAAAGAGATTGTGTTATACAATTTTTGATGGGTTTACAAGCTACGTATTCTAATATGAGAGATCAAATTATGCTAATGGAACCACTTCCGGTTGTTAACAAAGTCTTCTCTTACATACAGCAGCAAGAATGTCAGAGAAATATTCTTGCTGGCAATAAGGTTTAGAGACCATTGCCTTGTTTAGCAAATGAACATCGGGTTCTTTGAAAAGTAGCACCAAACCCAACGACACCTTTAAGAAGGAAAAGCCATTTTGTACGCATTGCAAAATATTTGACCATACTTTTGAAAAGTGTTTCAAGGCAGGAAATACAACACCACCCACTTGTACTTATTTTGATATGACTGTTTACACAATGGATCAGTGCTATAAATTATATAGGTATCCACCCGGTCACAAATTCTATGGTAAAAGTAAAGTTGCAGGGAGTTCTGCAAATCAAGCTGCTGGACATTTGTTGAATGATTATGAGGACGAAAATGATAGTTCAGTGTCTTTAACCAAAGGGCAGTACAAAGAAATTATGTCATTACTCAAGGCTAAGGATCACTCCGACTACTCCTCATTCTGCAAATAATATTAAGACTCTTTCCACTCATCCTCTAGCTATGTTTGGTATTTCCATGTGTTTATCTGTTAGACACTTTTCACATACTTCTGAACAAATTCCTTGGATTATTGATTCTGGCACAACAGACCATATAGTCTGTAATATTTCTTTCTTTTCTCACATTAATTCCACAGCTACTTACTTTGTCTGTCTACCAAATGGAGAGGTAGTTTCGGTCACTCATATTGGGACAGTTCAACTTAATAAATTCATCTCTTTACAAAACGTATTGTGTGTTCCATCCTTCACTTTTAATCTTTTATCTGTCAGAAAACTCTTTGAGCAAGTTAATTGTTGTTTAATTTTTACACGTTCTCTTTGTTTTATACAGGACCTTGCATCCTGGAGGACGATTGGGAAGGGTAAGTTATTCATGGGCTATACTACCTGTAGACAACAGCTGTTCAACCAGAAGACCCTGCAATCACATTGCCTAAGTACAGCTCATATTTGTCCATTTTTTACTCCCATAATACAGCCGTAACACCTAATGATGTTGACATCACCAGCTCCACTTTTCATGCCACACCTACTACCAAGGATTGCACTGCTTTTGACCTATGACATTATCGCCTAGGTCATCCATCTGACTCTTTATCAAAACTCATAGAGGATACTATTGTTACTTCTTTTGTCCACAACATCTCTTATGTTCTATTTGTCCTCTAGCTAAGCAACGCAAACTTTCTTTTCCTGATAGCACTCATGTTTCATCTACACTTTTTGAACTTATACACATTGATTTATGGGGTCCATGCTTTGTAGTAGCTTATGATGGCAGCAAAAATTTTCTTACCATTGTTGAGGATCTATCTCGTTGCACTTGGATGTATATGATCAAAATAAAATCTAATGCTCAAGGTTGTCTCAAGGGCTTTGTTGCTTTAGTTGAAACTCAATTTGGTGTCAAAATAAAAATCATTCGTAGTGATAATGGCCTTGAATTCCATCTCCCTAATTTTTATGCTACCAAAGGAATAATCTACCAACGTACATGTGTAAAAACACCTAAGCAAAATGGTATAGTAGAACGCAAGCATCAACATCTATTGTAGGTAGCAAGGTCCAGGGCTGGCTCAAGCTGAATGGAGGCCTAAGGCCATATAAATCAGTAGGCTTTTTATATAAATTTTAATATAAAATATTTAAAATTATCTGAAAATTATTAAATTTAATATAAAATATTCAAAGGTCCCATTCATTATTTTTTATAGGGTTCTCATACATGACATTAAGGCCCATAACTTGCACACTTAAGAAATTTATAGGCATTTCCATAACTTGCACAATTAAGAAATTTATAGGGCATTTTTTTTCTCTTTAATCAAAGTTCATAAATATGAAAAAGGATTAGGAGGCCTAGAAGAAACATATCACTTAATGAGCAAAAAGACAATCCACTCATACAAAAAATATGAAAAGATTATATCTTGCAATTCTTTTTTTTTTTTTTCAGTAGTCTTTTTAATTTTTTTTATCATCTACAACACAAATAATAATAATAATAAAATAATTTAAGCTCTTTATGGAGCCTTGCTCAGGGTGAGGCCTTAGGCTATCGCCTAAGTTGCCTTACCCTTGAGCGGCCCTGGCAAGGTCACTTGGATTTCAATCTGGGTTTCCCTTAATATTAGACTGATTGCATCATGATTGCTATATATCTTATAAACCGAATACCCACTCCTTTACCCTCCAACTGTTCTCCTTTTGAGATTTTATTTCAAAGCCCTCCATCATATAGCCATTTAAGGGTGTTCAGATATCTAGCCTATGCTTCCACTTTATTACAAGGGAGAAGGAAATTTGATGCACTCCATAGGGCTTGTATTTTCATTGGTTACCCAATTGGCATAAAGGGGTATAAACCTCTTGATTTAACTACACGTACTACTCTCATTTCTAGGCGTGTTGTTTTCCATGAAAACACTTTTCCTCTTCTCTCTCATACCCCACCTGTTTAGCATCATAATTTTTTCTACACCAATCCTTTACCCGACGTCATTTCCTATTCTCCACTAGATAGTACACAGCCTTCCACCACATTACCCATTGACCCTTTAGATTCCTCCCCACATATTTCACCAACTTCAAGCACATCAAGCCCCATGCCAACGTCTCCCTCTTCTACCGACCATGCCACCTCACTGTGTCAACCTTTTCAGTTACCTATACCCACTCCATCTAATGAACCATTGTCACCTCAACCTCCTGTGTTACGTAGATCAACGCGCACCAGGTCAGCTCCTCAATTTTTACGTGATTTCTATTGCCAACAGGCCATGCTTAACCTCCCTACTCCATCTGACTCCACAGCTTGCACAGGTACTACTTTCCCTTTTTCTCATGTCCTTTCTTATCATAAATTGTCTCCATCATTTAAAGCTTTTACTACTTCCATTTCTTCCTACATTAAGCCTAACTTTTATCACAAGGCTGTCAATGATCCTCAGTGGCGTAATGCCATGAATTCTGAGCTTGCTGCCTTGGAGTTAAGTAACACTTGGACTTTGACTAATCTTCCTCTAGCAAGAAACCCATCAGCTACAAATGGGTTTATACCATTGAACACTACAAAGCCAGATTAATGGCAAAAGGGTATACTCAGCGCAAAGGAATTGACTTGAAACATTTTTTCCGATTGCCAAGTTAGTTACTGTTCGTTCTTTACTTGTTGTTGCAGTTGTGAAAAGGGTGGTTTCTAAAGCGATGTGATGTCCATAGTGCTTTCTTGCATGGCACTTTGGATGAAGAAGTCTATATGCAACGCCCTTTAGGCTACTCTGCAGGATTAGTTTGCCGTCTACATAAAAGCATCTAATGGGCTCAAGCCGGTGTCCCGTCAATGGTATTCAAAATTCTCTTAGCATTGATCAGTTTTGGTTTTGTCCAATCCAAAAGCTGATTACAGATTATTCACTCTCAGTGCCTCTGACTTTTTCATAGCTCTCATTGTTTACTTTGATGACATTATTATTGTCAGTCTAGTCTTCAATCTGTTGAAGCTTTATAGATATTTTTAGCTGACCAGTTCAAGCTTAAGTCACTCGAGGACCTCAAATAATTTTTGGGTCTTGAAGTGGCTCGGTCCTCGCGTGGATACACATTTGCCAACGAAAATACACGCTCGACATTCTTGCAGCTTCAGGTACACTTGGTTCTCGTCTAGTCAAGCTTCCCATGGAACAAAATCTCTCTCTCTCAGCCAAGATTCCGGGTCTACCCTTCCTGATGGTGTTGAGTATCGTCGCTTAGGTGGTCGGTTATTGTATCTCACAATAACTCAACCTGACATCAGCTTTGCCGTAAAAAAGTTGAGTCAATTTATGACTTCTCCTACCGACGTGCACTTACATGTTGCCCATCATCTCTTACGTTATTTGAAGAATGCACTTGAGCAGGGTCTATTTTTTTTTCCTTCCTCTTCCTCTTTATTGCTCCAGTCTTTTTGTGACAGTGATTGGGCCGCCTGCCCCTATTCTCGCCAGTCAATCACTGGCTATTGTATCTTTCTCGAGTCTTCTCTCATTGCTTAGCGTTCCAAGAAGCAAGGTGTGGTCTCCCACTCTTCCGCTGAGGTGGAATATAGCGCCATGGTAGGAACAAGTTCTTAGCTTGTTTGGATTCGGTATCTTCTCCATGACCTACACGTTTCTTATCCGCAATTTGCTGCTCTTTACTGTGATAATCAAGCAGATCTCCATATTACTGCAAAGCCGGTGTTTAATGAGCGTACAAAGCACATAGAAATAAATTGTCACTTGCTTCGGGATCAAATTCAAGCTGGCTTACTTCATACTTGTCACGTACGCACCAATGCTCAACTTGCCGATCTGTTTACAAAGGCTTTCCCTCTGCTCTATTTTATTCACATCTGTCCAAGCTGGGAATAGAAAATAGGGTTAAATACATTTTGCCCCCTTATCTTTGGATCATTTACACATTGCACCTTTTGTTTACACATAAATTTTCCGTCCTGCTCCTTCTTTTACTAAATTTTTTGTCCGCCCTTGAAAATATCTATTCACCAGCTCGTGCATCTTACACACAGATTCAGATGTCCAAAGATAAGCTTCAAGCTGAGCTGTTCACAGTCAGCAAATGTTAAACGGTTTGTACAAAGGGGTGGCAATGTAAATAACTCATACAAAGAAAGGTAAATGTGTAAAAAAGATAAAAGAGGGGGCAATGTGTTTAAATTTTGACAAAATCTTCTAAATTAACAGGCAATTTGGGTATGGAGTCCAAAGTGAAAAAATGTAAGTTAAGGGGTCAAATGTGTCAAAAATAATACATCGAAATGTAAAGTGTAAATGACTCTAAAGATAAAGAAGTAAAAGTGTATTTAACACTAAAAAATATCTATTCACCAGCTCGTGGGAGCATCTTACACACAGAAATTCAGATGTCCAAAGATAAAGCTGAGCCAGCTCAAGCTGAGCTGTCTAAGCACAGTCAGCACTCCTCGTCTTCTCACGCTGGAGCTTCTTCGTGTCGTTCTCTTTCTGTTATTGCTGCTGTAACGTAATATTATTCTTTTATTCTGTTTGTACAATTCTGTTCGAGGGTATTTGTGGCTTTTCCCAGTTTGTTAGGTCTGTTAGCATTCTTTTACTATATATATTCTGTACTTTACGCGATTCATTGAATTGAATATTTTTCACAGAAACTTTCTCTCACCTACTTCGTGTTCTTCATTTTACCATACCTTATCTCAGGTTGCGTGGCAGGTTTCATTATTTTTATCCTAGTAATTGCGACCAGCATCTGGTATCAGACTATCAGGTATTCCGTCTGGCTCTGTCAGAATGTTCTCTTACATATTATGTTGAAACATTGCTCGATCAGATGAATCAGAAATGACATAAATGGTATCACAAGATGTCCATTATATATTTCTTTTCATTTTATTATTTCTATATATGAGAAGCTCTAACAGATTAAATGTCAAATTATACCCAGAGTTCCACAATCCTATTCACATAAAACTTTCCGCTTAGTTGCATAGTGATGGAATTTGTTTAACGATATGTTTTCTTTGGATAGAAGTTTACTAAATTGCTATAGGATGTAATCAATTAGGCTATTTTGGCCTTGGAGATTTCTTGTTTTGAACTACGTAAAGAGTAGTAATTTGATCATCCATCGAACCTAACTCCCAATTTAATAATACAATGTGTTTTCAGCAATATTACCTCCCTTCAGCACGCGAACTAGCAAGATTAGTCGGAGTGTGCAAAGCTCCAGTAATACAACATTTTGCTGAAACAATATCAGGCACAACAACTATCAGGAGCTTTGACGAAGAATCAAGATTTAGTGGGACAAATATGAAACTGACAGATGCTCATTGTCGACCAAAGTTCAACACTGCTGGTGCAATGGAATGGTTGTGCTTCCGCTTGGATATCTTATATTCGATCACATTTATCTTCTCTGTGTTTTTCTTGATCTCTGTTCCAGAGGGACTCATTGATCCAGGTACTGATTCCCACTTGGTGTGTTACAACACGGTTAATACCTTTCTAATTTCTTTTTTATTTCCTTTTATTTCTTTTTCTTTTTCCTTGAAGGCATTGCCGGCCTAGCAGTGACATATGGACTTAATCTAAATATGTTACAAGCCTGGGTTGTATGGAATCTTTTCCGAATGGAGAACAAAATTATATAGGTAGAGAGACTAATTCAGTACACTTGTATCCCGAGTGAGCCACCTCTTGTCATAGAAGAAAACCAACCAGATTCTTCCTGGCCATCGTATGGAGAAGTTGATAT
>RXIC02000495.1:332463-358988 GCA_003952965.2 Morella rubra | reverse complement strand
TGTTCATCTGCATATTCTTCAAGTGGATCTAAGTTGCTTCGTACAGTCCCTTCGAACATGGTTGGCTCCTGAGGGATAATGCTTAGTTTGGACCGTAAATCATGCAACCCAATCAAGGAGATGTTAATGCCATCAATTGTTATCTGACCACCAGCAGGTTCAACTATTCGGAAAAGTGCTTGGACGAGAGTTGATTTGCCACTTCCTGTTCTCCCTACAATGCCAGTTTTCTCTCCTCCTGGAAAACTGCATGTGAGACCTCGCAATACAAGAGGCATGTGTGGGGCGTAGCGTACCTACATTGAGCCATTACCATGAATGAGTACAAATTGCATAAAAATCACAGCCAAGAGCGACCCCCAATATCACATAAATGTTTTTGGGGAAGAAACAGGCATCTAATAAGTGAAAGAACCTGCAGATCACGAATATCAACTTCCCCATGCGATGGCCAAGCATAATCTAGCTTGTTTTCTTCTAACACAAGAGGCGGCTCACTTGGGATGCAAGTGTATTGAAGTATTCTCTCTACTGATATAATTCTGTTCTCCAATTGGCAAAGATTCATCACTACCCATGGGTGCATATGTCACAGCTAAGCCCGCAATGCCTTCAGGGAAAAAAAGGAAGCACTTAAAACAAGAAAGAACACAACAACAAAAAAAAGGGAAAGAAAAGGAGATTTCAATGGTATGGCTCATGTTCCTTTACGGAGTAGAGGAAAAAAAAAATTAGTTAAGGCACTGGATGGGAATTAATTACCCGGATTAATGACTCCCTCTGGAACAGAGATTATGAAAAACGAGGAGATGGCAAATGACATAGAACATAGCAGATTTAAACGGAAGCCCAACCATTCCATTGCAGCAGCGGTATGGAACTTTGGCCGAGAGAATTGCATCCACCAGTTTCATATTTGTGTCGATAAATCTTGATTCTTCATCAAAGCTCCTGATAGTTGTTGTGCCGGAAATTGTTTCAGCAAAATGTTGTACCACTGGAGCCTTGCACACTCCAACTAATCTTGAGAGTTCTCGGGCTGAAGGAATGTAATATCGCTGCAGTATTTACAAGTTTGTGAGATCGCCTCTATTCACATTAGGTTATAGTAATGCATGGTAATAGTAGAAAGGGAGTTGGGTTGGATAAACAGTAAACTACATTGATCGAGGAACATTACAACGCTCAAAATGTATTCATCTATCCTGCAACTCGGCAGAATTTTCATAGCAATAAGACAGCAAACCTCCGCACAAAGGTTTGACATTTGATGATCCATTGAAAGTTCATGCTGTGAGCATAAATAGTAGAAGTACAATGAACATAAGGTGATATCATTTATGCCGGCTGAGATAGCTTTTGATATGGGGATGTTTCAGCGTATGTGGTCAACATTCCTACTAAGTTAGATGGTATACCTGATACCAGATACAGGTTGCAATTACTGGGATGAAAACGATGAAAACCTGCCATGCAACATGAGACATCACTACAATTGTTCCAGTTAGGTGGATAATCGAGAAGGCAAATGCCCCAACTTGATATGGAATGCCCAAATCCACTGCACTTTGGTCCGTAGAAGCCTGCAAGAGAACATACAACTAATTTAGTGAAATCTGTTCACCCCTTTGTTTATCAGGAAAAAATTGGCAGATTAGTGTAAAGCCCGTGTGTGGTGAGAAAGAGAGAGAGGGAGGAATTGCTTAATCCTTAAAAAAAACCACTGTCCACAGAAAAACAGAAAACTGCTCCTCTTTGGAGGACCAAATAAATGAGAACACTTTTCCACTTACTCTGTCTAGAATTCGTCCACTTGGGGTGGCATCAAAAAATGACATGGGGGCGCGGAAAATGCATGCGTGCATTTTATTGAAGAATAGAGTGGCTGTCTTGTACCCAGCTGTTACAAGAAGCATGGTTTCCACAAGGATACAAAAAGAACCCCCAAAGGCCAAAGCGAAATAGACAATTATTAGGGTAGAGCTACTAACTGCAGGTTTTTCGTCCTGGGAGACAGGAGTTGCCCAGGCCATCCAATAGTTGCTTCCTATTTGAAGGAGCTCAGAGAGAACATGTGCGAGACAAATAAGGGCACAAGAGCTCCTCCATAGGCCATAGTAATATATTTCCAGTAGACTGAAAACCCCACTTTCCTTTCTCTCTCTCTTCTTCTTGGATAATCTGTCTTTTTGACTCCACTGTCTCATCTGGTTTACTATCTTGAACATCTTTATTTTCTTGTATTTGTGCAACCTCAGTACTAGCAATATTTCTGACTTCCTTGCTCATACTTGTGCTTTCAGAAGCTGACCCTGCCTCTGTGGAATCGAAAGCTGACAATGCTTTGTTATGTGCTTGCACTAGTTCCATGAAATCAGTTCCTGAATTAACAATGTCATTGTACTTTCCAGCTTGAGTAATCCTTCCATCTTTGAGTACCTAAAAAAGTCGATAAGCTGAGTGATTATGCATACAAAGTAGGAGAACAGTCCATCAGTACATTCTGGTCTTAAAGAAAAAGCTTGAAAGAAACTAAATCTGAACAGCTCACCAAGATAAGATCAGCAGCAGGTAAGAACTCCACTTGATGTGTAACGTATATCACTGTTTTTGAACTCAAAAGGCCCAGCAAACATTCCTGCCAAATGGACGTAAAGATACTTCAACACAAGTTATGCTACAACAAAGCAAACAAAATTGTCTCGAAAATTGACTCTATTTTCAGTGAATATAACAGCATTTGAGTGGGGAAGTAAATTACCTTAAAGAGGTGGGATCCTGTATGAGCATCCACAGCACTAAAAGGATCATCAAACAGATAGATATCAGCATCTTGGTACAAAGCACGTGCGATTTGGATTCTTTGCTTCTGCCCCCCACTCAAATTAATTCCTCTCTCCCCTATGACTGTCTGATCCCCATATGGGAGAATTTCCAGGTCCTTCTTCAAGGAACAAGCTTCAAGCACCTTGTTATATCTTTCTCTTTCCATCTCCTTACCAAAGAGTATATTCTCTTCTATCTTGCCACTCTGTATCCACGGCGACTGAGATACATAGGCCTTTGTCCCACACAATTTAATGGTCCCAGTTATCTTGGGAACTTCTCCCAGGATACATGAGAGCAAACTTGACTTTCCCGATCCAACAGTCCCACAAATAGCAACCTTCATGCCATGTAGCACTTTAAAATTTAATCTTTTAATGTTGGATCAGGGGAAGATAAATCCCAAGAGAAATTCCCATCAATGATCTCTATTGCAGTATCAGAGCTACCTCTAGGAAGCTTCTCTATAACATCAGACTGCAAGTCATCAAGACAAAGGAAAGATGCAAGTCGATCCAGGGATACTTTAGTTTGAGCTATCATGGAGATCGTGTCAGGCAGATTATAAATGGCCCCTGAAGAATGCCACCTTTGCAAGTGCAGATAAGATCTTCCCTGACTCAAGTGGGATCCCCATCAGTGTACAAGCACCAAAAGTGGCCACAGACACAAATGTGGGGCACCCCAGAAGGCAAATGTGGTTAGTGCCGAAGTGTAAACAAACTTTCTCAACCATCCTGTCTCGGTCTTCCTGAGCTCCACAATTTTAGCAGAAACTTCATCTCCCATCCTTGAAGCTTGAGAATCCTCATGTTCCTTAAAATCTCTGACGTTGCTTTCATCCTTCTGTCTTTTGACTCCATTATCTTGTTCTGAAACTTCTCTTGTAATTTTCCCAAAGGAATATTTGCTAACATAACAAGTATAGTTGCGACAAAAGCTGCAATTGAAGCAACCCCAAGATTTTTGTACAGAATTAACAATGCAATAGCAACTTGACAAGGATCATCCACGGATCGTGCAGATACCAACCAAAGCTACCTACCCTCTCAGCATCAATAGTCATGAAATTAATGATCTCCCCAGTTGTGTGGGCCTGCTTTGACTGGCACGAAAGGGTCAGACCTTTATTGTAGATCATTGTGACCAATACTGATCGGACCCTAATTCCAATCTGTACCAGCCTAAAGTTCAAGTGTCTCTGCGAGACGCATTCCACAAGTTTTGCAGCAAAAAACTGAAACCAGAACATAGCCTTCATGCTTGAATTCCCGCCGCCCATTGAGGTATTGAACAAAAGTCTCAATAAGATATGGTCCAACAAACGAAGCTAATGTGTATATAATCTCGAGCAAGGCTGTCCAAAGAATCTCTTTCCATTCGGAGGAGATTAATGCCTTCACCAGCGTCAGTGTGGTCACTGCGTTAGTTTTACCACACACTAGTACTGAGTCGAGCTTATTTCTAAAACTGGAAAGGCTGCAACGGCGCTATTATTGGCAGCAAGTTGAGGAACATCCTCGAGGTCTAATATCTTCTTATGGCCAACAGCAATTAGTGGACCTATCCATGAGAAAGTAAGAACACTGAAAATTCCAGCGTTCGAGTAAGGAGTTACAGTTTCACTCCCCTTAGGCTTATTGGACTCTGCTTCACTACTTGGACAATAATCGCCATTCACAAGAGGTTCTTCAAGAAAGGTCTCTTCACTCGTATTCTTCCAAGAAAACCCCACATAACAGAAGAACAAGCCCGTGACAACGGAAATGACATCGGAAACAAGATACTGAACGTGTAAATGGTCGACGAGTTTTCTATAGAGGACGATGTCTAAAACAAGGCAAGAACAAGAAATGGCGAGGTAGAAACCCCACCAGACCCGCAATAACAACGCGTACTTTGGTTCACGACAGAATTCCGTTTGCAAGTAAGCACAAACGGCAGCCCAAGTGACAGTTCTAAGCGCTAAATCCAGAAGGGTCACTAGCTGTTACAAGAAGCATGGTTTCCACAAGGATACAATGAACATAAGGTGATGTCATTTATGCCGGCTGAGATAGCTTTTGATATGGGGATGTTTCAGCGTATGTCGGTCAACATTCCTACTAAGTTAGATGGTATACCTGATACCAGATACAGGTTGCAATTACTGGGATGAAAACGATGAAAACCTGCCATGCAACATGAGACATCACTACAATTGTTCCAGTTAGGTGGATAATCGAGAAGGCAAATTCAACTTGATATGGAATGTCACTTTGCACCGTAGAAGCCTGCAAGAGGCATACAACTAATTTAGTCTGTCACCCCTAGTTTATCAGGAAAAAATTGGCAGATTATGTAAAGCCCGTGTGTGAGAGAGAAAGAGAGAGAGAGAGAATCTTAAAAAAACATGTCCACAGAAAAACAGAAAACGCTCCTCTTTCAAATAAAGGAGAACACTTCCACTTACTCTGTTTAGAATTCTCCAGTGGGGTGGCATCAAAAAATGACATTGGGGCGCGGAAAATGCATGCGTGCATTTTATTGAAGAATAGAGTGGCTGTCTTGTACCCAGCTGTTACAAGAAGCATGGTTTCCACAAGGATACAAAAAGAACCCCCAAAGGCCAAAGCGAAATAGACAATATTAGGGTAGAGCTACTAACTGCAGGTTTTTCGTCCTGGGAGACAGGAGTTGCCCAGGCCATCCAATAGTTGCTTCCTATTTGAAGGAGCTCAGAGAGAACATATGCGAGACAAATAAGGGGCACAAGAGCTCCTCCATAGGCCATAGTAATATATTTCCAGTAGACTGAAAACCCCACTTTTCCTTTCTCTCTCTCTTCCTCTTGGATAATCTGTCTTTTTGACTCCACTGTCTCATCTGGTTTACTATCTTGAACATCTTTATTTTCTTGTATTTGTGCAACCTCAGTACTAGCAATATTTCTGACTTCCTTGCTCGTACTAGTGCTTTCAGAAGCTGGCCCTGCCTCTGTGGAATCGAAAGCTGACAATGCTTTGTTATGTGCTTGCACTAGTTCCATGAAATCAGTTCCTGAATTAACGATGTCATTGTACTTTCCAGGATGAGTAATCCTTCCATCTTTGAGTACCTAAAAAAGTCGATAAGCTGAGTGATTATGTATACAAAGTAGGAGAACAGTCCATCAGTACATTCTGGTCTTAAATAAAAAGCTTGAAAGAAACTAAATCTGAACAGCTCACCAAGATAAGATCAGCAGCAGGTAAGAACTCCACTTGATGTGTAACGTATATCACTGTTTTTGAACTCAAAAGGCCAAGCAAACATTCCTGCCACATAGAAGTAAATATGCACTTTGAAGCTACACAACCATGACGAATCAAAACAAAACAAAGTTCAATGGTATTGCAAGGATTTTCAAGTAACTTATAACAGATCATATCTTCAAATGTGGTACAATAACAGATAAATTACCTTAAATAGGTGGGATCCTGTATGAGCATCCACAGCACTAAAAGGATCATCAAACAGATAGATATCAGCATCTTGGTACAAAGCACGTGCGATTTGGATTCTTTGCTTCTGCCCCCTGCTCAAATTAATTCCTCTCTCCCCTATGACTGTCTGATCCCCAGATGGGAGAATTTCCAGGTCCTTCTTCAAGGAACAAGCTTCAAGACCTTGTTATATCTTTTCTTTCCATCTCCTTACCAAAGAGTATATTCTCTTCTATCTTGCCACTCTGTATCCACGGCGACTGAGATACATAGGCCTTTGCACACAATTTAATGGTCCCAATATCTTGGGAACTTCTCCCAGGATACATGAGAGCAAACTTGACTTTCCTGATCAACAGTCCACAAATAGCAACCTTCATGCCATGTAGCACTTTAAAATTTACATCTTTTAATGTTGGATCAGGGGAAGATAAATCCCAAGAGAAATTCCATCAATGATCTCTATTGCAGTATCAAAGATACCTCTAGGAAGCTTCTCTATAACATCAGACTGCAAGTCATCGAGACAAAGGAAGGATGTAAGTCGATCCAGGAATACTTTAGTTTGAGCTATCATGGAGATCGTGTCAGGCAGATTATAAATGGCCCCCTGAAGAATCCCACCTTTGCAATTGCAGATAAGATCTTCCCTGACTCAAGTGGGATCCCCATCAGTGTACAAGCACCAAAAGTGGCCAATAACACAAATGTGGAGGCACCCCAGAAGGCAAATGTGGTTAGTGCCGAATGTAAACAAACTTTCTCAACCATCCTGTCTCGGTCTTCCTGAGCTCAACAATTTTAGGCAGAAACTTCATCTCCCATCCTTTAAGCTTGAGAATCCTCATGTTCCTTAAAATCTCTGACGTTGCCTTCATCCTTCTGTCTTTTGACTCCATTATCTTGTTCCGAAATTCTCTTATAATTTTTGAAGTTGACGTTTCAAGACTCAATGGTGTTGCTGAACCTAGAAGGGGGGTGAATAGGTTCTATTTTTCTTTAATACTATAACCACTTAAAATCTGCACACTCTTCACAAACTCAATCAGTAAATTTCAAGAGACTAAAGCAACACAATTATAATGCGGAAGTAATAAACCAATATGGACAGCAGATTATCAAGTGACAGAACACCTCTATAATTCTTTCTTAACCAAGGAATCTAAAGAAAGAATTAATAACAAGAACAACAAGTTAATCTACGTAAACACAATCACAACAGAGACACCAAGATTTGGTTACGAAGAGAAACTCTTTTGAAGAACTTCTTCAAAAGAGAAAAACTCTCCGGGCTCGTAAGCCGGTTTAATCGAATCCACTAGAATCTTCAAACTCGGTACACGGTGATCTATAAACTACCCAACACCCCGTTGCTAGTCTAATTCTACTGTTACCTTACCTGGAATACAACATCCAGATCTGCCTCTTGCAGGGAACGAGGAACTCCTCTTCCGTTTGAAATTCTTGATCCCGAAAAACCAAACTTTACAGCCAAGCCAATCTTTCCACACACCCACGTGCAATTGGCTTTTCACAACTGGAACACCCAGTCTTGGTAGATCTCTAGCAACTTCTGGAGTTAACCTTCTTAATCAAGGTTTATCTTGGTGATAGAAATCCAAACTAAGATGATAAGGGAAAGGAAACTCTCGCAGGATTTGCTCTCAGTTTACACAGAACAGTCTATAGAAACAGTTGCAGGGAATATTTCATCAAAGCTCTCAATAGCTAGATTTCTCAAAATGATTTCAAGGAACGTGTTGAATGAATGAGAGAAAATGGCTTTTATACTCTGAAGGGTCGGAGGGAAGGGATTCACGAAGTTTCAAGACTTCTTGAATCTTGGGCGCTTCTTTTAAACTGTTATAACAGGCTTTCGTCAATCTTGATCAAACTTGGAATGAACTCGAACAAACTTCCCCGGCTCTCAAAACATCAAAGCGCCAGCTCCGTGTAAGCAAACTGTACGCAGACTTCAATCAAACTGTAACCATTTCCTAGACTATCACCAATCATGTTGAACTGCTGGACTTTGAGCAGGGCTTCATTAACCACGTATCTCAGGAATAAACTAAGACACGTCATGAAGTTTTATGCCAACAAAAATACATTAACAATCTCCCCCTTTGGTGAACTTCATGACAAAACAACCCAATCCCTAATGACATAAGTTCTGCTGATCACCACCACAGAACCTATTTACAAAGAGACACACAACCTATTCTAAACATAGGCTAAACATTATTCCTGAGATTTTATTAACCTGCACAGCAATCTCAACAAAGACACAATAACTCACAGAAACATTAGTCCAGAGTTAGTTCAAATTATCAAATGAAATAACATA
Source organism: Morella rubra (assembly GCA_003952965.2). Lineage (NCBI taxonomy): Eukaryota > Viridiplantae > Streptophyta > Magnoliopsida > Fagales > Myricaceae > Morella > Morella rubra. The sequence continues at coordinate 350,351 of RXIC02000495.1, read as the reverse complement.
AGCATTAAAGTTAAACACCAATCTCCCCCTAAGATAAGCATTACCATAGGAGGTCATCTCCCCCTTTCTATCAGCACAGCTTATAGAAACTTCACAATGATAATCAAAACTGAAAAGTTCACAAGTCTTCTCCCCCTGAGACAAGTAGCAACTTCTCCCCCTTTTTTCAATTCTTTCAAAAGTGAAACAATGAAACACAAACACACAACAACTTCTCCCCCTTTTTGTCAAGAAGGAGGCCAAAACACATCACGAGAAAAATTAAAATTTTTCATCAAAACAGACCAACTTAGTTCAGCAGGTATAAACAGAACAAAAATTGGAAAAGAAATTAACACTTCAAAAAGTTCTTCATCAATCAGCAACTTCATTCACTGTCATAATAAAAATTACTTCAGGCAATTCAGAGTATTACTCCCCTTCAACGTATAATACTTCCCCAACAAAATACAATGACAATGGAGATAAGCATACTATATTTCCTGCATAGCATTATCAGAAGTTAAGCAAAACTCTTAATCTGACTTAATATGACAAATAGAAGTGTTATATAAGCAGGATATAAAAAAAAAATTTATCAGATTTATTTTTATTTTCAAGAAAAAAATGATAAATCTGCCGAAATAAAGTTCCAATAGAAATGGGTATTGAAGAAATCTCATTAAAATCACTTTGACAGTAAAACCCATAAGAAATTTTATGCAAAATATAAGTAGAAACACACAGATCTAAAAAATTTGATACCGAACCCATCATACCGGACCACAAGGTCATAAGACCACCAACCAGTCAAAAATTCATATAGAATATAAAGACAAAGCTAGAAAAGTTAAGAATCTTACCTTTTCGTAGTGGATGATTAAACAATAGTTTTCTTCAACAAGAATCAAAGATGAGTAAAAGTGTGTGTGGCGGCACAAATCAGGAGTAGAAGGAGAGAGAGACATCGGGTAGAAAGTGAGTGGAAGCTGGGGTAAAAATGCGTAGAGGGGGTAATAAGCTTAAGAATATTAAAAAATATAGGACTCGAGGCGACGCCTGACCAAAAAGACCCCAGGCATACAGGGCATCCCGAGTTATCGCAGGCCTGGAAATTTGCCGGTCATACCGAGCCTGCCAGGCTTGACCCTGGTCATCCCGGCATATTGTCCTCAGTCACCCGGGCATATTTTCCCCGGTCATCCCAGTCATCTTGCACCTGATCACCCCGGGCAGTTTAGCCGTATGTCTCCAGCAGTTTAGCCGGGTATATCTCGCTGCTGCCTGCCCCCAAACATCCGGCATAGTTTCCCCGGGCATACCGAGCATCTCGCCCCGGTCATTCCGAGCATACAGGTGCTTGACCTCAGCCATCCCGGGTATGAACACGCCCCTGACTTACAGCTTTCCCCGGGCACTCTAGCCCTGTCTAACCGGGCTTTTCCAAAAAAAAAAAAAAAAAAAAAACATACCTGGCCTTGCTGAACTCCCCTGCATTACAGTCTTTGTCCCCGATATTTCCTGTCATCCCAGGCCTTGTTGAACATCCCCGGGCAAACTATCAGACCAGGTCTCTGTGCCTTCCCTGCAATTTCTACTAAAAGAAATACTCTCGGCCTTGATGAACAACATGTCCATACTTTTTAAACACAACTAAAACTCTGAACCATCTGTCTTATTATGAACACTTTCCACCATTATCACATAGAATCGACAGACTACACATAAATTTCAAGTGAAGCAAAAATTACAGTAAAGTTGCAGACAATTATACTTTTCTGAATTTTCACAAAATCATCAAAAATTCTAGAATTATCAGAATATTATCTAAGAGCATGTTAGATTAACACAGAATATTATTACACATGCATAACCAAGAAAAACTAAATTTCAAATCAAAATTTATAAGATAATTGACAGAAAACCTACAGCTTGTATCAACAATTCAAATCTTGATGACAAGAGTTAATATCTTTCTTTCTCCATATCATCTTTTGATTAATAACAGGACGAAATAAATTGAAGCTAGAATTGTCGAATTCTTTTCCATGCTCACTTTGGATCCTAGAAATTCTGCAACCTTGTTCATTTTGCAGACATTTACATAAGCTTCTTATTTTGTCCATCAACTTATTCAAATCCAATTTGGAAAAATTATTTGTGGATGAAAAAACGTGTCTGTTTCTATTTTTCAAAAACTCAAAACATTTTGGCTTAGTATGTCCAATTTTTCCACAATGAAAACAAGTAGGTATGAATCTGAAAATTTTAGGATTAGTAGAAGCAGAGTATTTTGAAGAGACTACCTTGTTTACCTTACTAGGAGGTGCAAGTTCAGTGGAATTGTTCTTAGTTGCTGGCACAAATACCACCTTATTTGAGGTTGAGGGAACTGATGTTGAATTCTTAAAACCCAAACCATGTTTATTGCTGTCAGATTGTCCAGCCTGAAGCATCTTGTCAAGGTGACTGGTTCCCACAGTGAATTTCTTCAGTTGAATATCAGCTTGTTCCACTCCTTAATCAGCTTCACAACTTGATCTTCAAGAGCTTGATTTTTCATGGTTAGCTCTTGAATTTTCTGGCTTTGTTCTACTGACTTACTGACAAGTTCTTCTTTCTCTTTTTCAACACAATCAAATTTCTTAAGCATCATGACATTCTCCTTTTGATTTTGATACTCTCCTCATACAGCTCTTGATAAGCTTCTTTCAACGTATTCAACTTCATTTATATCTTCAGCAGAGGTTTCATCTAGATCATCAATATCAGCAAACTCGTTAGATAAAATAGATGATGTAAATGCTACAAAATTTACCTTCTCCTTATCAGCATGTTCATGGTCTGAGGAGGTTGATTCAGACTCTGAATCTGAAAAAGATGTCTTGGATACATGCTTTCCTCTTGATTTCAAGAATGTCGGGCATTCAGCTTTAAAATGGCCAAATCCTTTGCATTCATGACATTGTAACCCTTGGTCAGATTTTTTCTTGAATTCCCTTCGTTCATTGTTCTTCCAACTTGACTTGGTAAAGGGCTTTGAATTTGACTTCTGTCCATTCCAGTTTCTGCCCTTTTTAAATTTGAAGACTTTTCTGAATTTTTTGACAAACAGAGCAATATCTTCTTCATCCATTTCTTCATCTTCAGAACTTGAATCATCATCTTTACCTTCAAGGCAATTGATTTTCCTTTCTTAGATGAAGGAAACCCCATTTCATATGTTTGAAGAGAGCCCACCAGTTCGTCAAGCTTGACTGAGTCCAGATTTTTACTTTCTTCAATGGATGTCACCTTAGCCCGAAACCTTTATGGTAGAGATATTAAAATCTTACGAACAACCTTAGATTCAGGTATTTTCTCACCTAAACTAAAGCTGCAATTGACCAGGTTTGTGAGTTTCCCGTAAAACTCATCAAACATTTCGTCGTCTTTCATTCTTAACTCTTCAAATTTCGTAATATTCATTTGCAGTTTTGAATCTCTAACTGCCTTTGTACCTTCATGGGTGACCAAGAGGATATCCCACGCCTCTTTTGCTGTTTCACAGTTAGAAATCAGCATGAATTCTTCAGGGGAAACGCTCATGAAAATGACGTTAATTCCTTTACTATTCCAGCTGGCATTTAGCAACTCACTTGCAGACCATTTTGTGGTTCTTTATCAATCTTTTCTTCATTTACAGTAATATACGGTTTCTCCCATCCTAAAGTCACAGAGGTCCACACTCTTTCATCTATAGACTTGAGAAATGCTCTCATTTTCACTTTCCAATACGCGTAGTTCAATCCATCGAAATACGGAGGAACATTCAATGACTAAGCTTTATCCATATTGAATATTTGAGTCTTTGGAGTCGATGTATGGCTCTGATACCAATTGAAGTGGACAGTTCAAGACTCAATGTGTTGTGAACCTAGAAGGGGGGGTTGAATAGGTTCTGATTTTTCTTTAATACTATAACCACTTAAAATCTGCACACTCTTCACAAACTCAATCAGTAAATTTCAAGAGAGTTAAAGCAACACAATATAATGCGGAAGTAATAAACCAATATGGACAGTAGATTATCAAGTGACAGAACACCTCTATAATTCTTTCTTAACCAAGGAATCTAAAGAAAGAATTAATAACAAGAACAACAAGTTAATCTATGTAAACACAATCACAACAGAGACACCAAGATTTGGTTACGAAGAGAAACTCTTTTGAAGAACTTCTTCAAAAGAGAAAAACTCTCCGGGCTCGTAAGCCGGTTTAATCGAATCCACTAGAATCTTCAAACTCGGTACACGGTGATCTATCAACTACCCAACACCCCATTGCTAGTCTAACTCTACCGTTACCTTACCTGGAATACCACATCCAAATCTACCTCTTGCAGGGAACGAGGAACTCCTCTTTCGTTTGAAATTCTTGATCCCGAAAAACCAAACTTTATAGCCAAGCCAATCTTTCCACACACCCACGTGCAATTGGCTTCTTCACAACTGGAACACCCAGCCTTGGTAGATCTCCAGCAACTTCTGGAGTTAACCTTCTTAATCAAGGTTTTATCTTGGTGATAGAAATCCAAATGAGATGATAAGGGAAAGGAAACTCTCGCAGGGTTTGCTCTCAGTTTACACAGAACAGTTTATAGAAACAGTTGTAGGGAATATTTCATCAAAGCTCTCAATAGCTAGATTTCTCAAAATGATTTCAAAGAACGTGTTGAATGAATGAAAGAAAATGGCTTTTATACTCTGAAGGGTCGGAGGGAAGGGATTCACGAAGTTTCAAGACTTCTTGAATCTTGGGCGCTTCATTTTAAAACTGTTATAACAGTCTTTCGTCAATCTTGATCAAACTTGGAACGAACTCGAACAAACTTCCCCGGCTCTCAAAACATCAAAGCGCCAGCTCCGTGTAAGCAAACTGTACGCAGACTTCAATCAAACTGTAACCATTTCCTAGACTATCACCAATCATGTTGAACTGCTGGACTTTGAGCAGGGCTTCATTAACACATATCTCAGGAATAACTAAGACACGTCATGAAGTTTTATGCCAACAGAAATACATTAACAATTTTCCCAAAGGAAAAATTTTCTAACATAAAAGTATAGTTGCGACATAGCTGCAATTGAAGCAACCCCAAGATTTTTTTACAAAATTAACAATGCAATAGCAACTTGTACAAGGATCATCCACGGATCGTGCATATAACAACCAAAGCTACCTACCCTAGCCTCTTAGCATCAATAGTCATGAATGTTTCCGGGGAATAGTTTCCATGCATGTTTGGATGTACAGATTTTTTTTTTTTCACAATTTTATAAACTTCAAACAACTTTTCATCGTATACCATATAATCTACACTATTTCTCGTAACAAAATTTTCAAAAAAAAAATAACTTTGACGTTTAAAAATAAAAAACAGACAAAATGGTAGAAATTGTTGAAATCGTATGAAAGTTGGTAAAGAAGAAAGTTATGCACGATTTCATATATATATAACTATTGACTTGTAGGAAAATGGTGGTATTTGTTTCTGAAAATTTTGGGATGATAAAATTTTGGAGTATTAAGATTAATGAAAAAGTAAATATAATTTAAAAAAAGTAAAAAAAGAGAGAAAATTTAAAAATATTTAAGAAAAAAATTATTTAAAAAAAAAAAAATTATTTATTATTTTTTTAATCAAGTCTTCAGACTGTCAAGAATATCAAACACCGCCGAAATAAGAACGTTGAAAATTAAACATTGACCGAAGAGTGCTTGGCGGTATAATGCAATAGGTAATGAAGACAAGATGCTGATGGCTGCGGAATGTAGATTGTGTCGCATTGGTCCTGCACTTTGCGCTTGGGCAAGCACTGAGCAGATCATTAACGAGGTCAGTGCGGCCCGTATTTGTCGTATCCAGGCAAGTTCTCAGAAAAAAAAATGCTAGCTGTGTCACATACTCTGATCCATGCAAGTTTTGGCGGAAAAAAAACAAAACAAAACAAAAGGAGGAATTCAGGGTCTTTCTTTATCATGTCCAAGCGGCAAGTCCAATTATTGGTAAAAAGAAGCAAAGTTCTCAGAAAAATCTGAAGTTTAATACTTGTTACAATAAGTAGATATCCCAATCGTATTTAGTTCCCTGGGCCTTGGGCCCAATTTTCTTGTTGTAAAGGGCTACATGTCCATTCATCTAGTAGTCGGCCCATTAGGGCCTCTCATGAAGGGTGTCGGTTGTACTATTTTTCCTGGAAAAACACTAGCAACGTAGAAAACGAAGTTCATACAAGGAGGATTTAAAGGCGTTGATGCACTAGCTTGAGAATCCTCATGTTCCTTAAAATCTCTGACGTTGCCTTCATCCTTCTGTCTTTTGACTCCATTATCTTGTTCTGAAACTTCTCTTATAATTTTCCCAAAGGAATATTTGCTAACATAACAAGTATAGTCGCGACAAAAGCTGCAATTGAAGCAACCCCAAGATTTTTGTACAAAATTAACAATGCTATAGCAACTTGTAAAAGGATCATCCACGGATCGTGCATATAACAACCAAAGCTACCTACCCTCTCAGCATCAATAGTCATGAAATTAATGATCTCCCCATGCAGTTGTGTGGGCCTGCTTTGACTGGCACGAAAGGGTCAGACCTTTATTGTAGATCATTGTGACCAATACTGATCTGACCCTAATTCCAATCTGTGCCAGCCTAATTCAAGTGTCTCCGCGAGAAGCATCCCACAAGTTTTGCAGCAAAAAAAACTGAAACCAGAACATAGCCTTCATGCTCGAATTCCCGCCGCCCATGGACGGTATTGAACAAAAGTCTCAATAAGATATGCTCCAACAAACGAAGCTAATGTCGTGTATATAATCTCGAGCAAGGCTGTCCAAAGAATCTCTTTCCATTCGGAGGAGATTAATGCCATCACCAGCTTCAGTGTGGTCACTGCGTTATTATCACACCCCATAAGACTGGTTATGCTGAGTCTCCCTTCCACCTTTTCTTTATGCCTACAGGTGCAATTTAGCATTTACAAGTGCAGTGAAAATATTTTTTTTTTTTTTTTTTTTTAAGCAAACGCAAACATCACAAAGGGAGATTCAAAGGATCATCAGCAGACGTGACATATAGAGGAAGACACGAAATAGAAAAAACATCAAAAACAAAAGACGAAGCAGTCCAAGCAGCAAGGCGATGAGCCATAAAGTTCTGTTTACAAGAAATCCAATTCAGCTGCCAATCAGGATGTCTTCGGAGGAAGTCTCTGATGAGGGTGGCAGGGAACAGATGCTTCGTCTTCTTAAATGGGATCTAACAACAGAAAAGACAAAAAAAATAAAAAAAAAATTGGCAGTATACTACAAAGTGTCAATGATACGGCAGAGGCTTTGTGGATGGTGAAGCAAACGGACCTTCACAAATAGACAAAGAGGAATTGTCTTGCCTCGTTTGGCTGTAGGTGGAATAGCCGCGCATAAATGAAACGTGGGCTAATTTATGAAAAAAAAATAAAAACATATAGTATTTTTTTTTCCTGGGCGCGTGCAATGGGTGGCAGCCGCCGTGGTCCGCCACCCCTTGCATCCGCCACTGCTTGCTTGTAAACTGGGGATTACCAACCCATACCTTGTAATGAGCTGTGGTGGATCCTGTGTCGTCTAGGATTTGTGTTTTGTAACGAGTCTCAACAGTGGAGTTAGCCTCCACATTTTGTACATTTGCTTATTTTCTTACTAATACAATCATTCACTCACCCAAAAAACAAAAAAAGTTTAGTCTTAGTGCAAGCTATTTGGAAAAGATTCTGGTCATGATAAACTGTAGATGAATAACAATTTGCTGCACAAAGAGTCAGTGATTTTCTAGCTTTCACCTTTCACTTTTGAGAGGATATGGTCTATTCACCACCTGTCAGAATGGAAGTAAAAAGTAATAGCTACAAGCAGCAGGGACATGCAGTAACTATTGTAAAAAATGGTTGAGAGAATGAGGAAGAGAGGTAATTGAAGCAGAGCAAATGTGGGTGTAGAACATGAGCCATGTGCTTCTCTCCACCACAATCTGGCATGCGTGTATCTGGTGATTTTTCCCCAAGGGAAGAAGAGTGTGCAAATAATGCAGATATTGAGAAGTCTTAGCAATTTTCGAGGTGTATGATCCAGTTATGAGATACCTGTCAGCCACAAAGTACTGCAATTGCAAGGGCAGTTGGAGGAGATCCCAGTTACCAGACTGAAGTGAAGAGATTTCCACCAGAGAGGTCCCTCTATAGTCCAATTGATTACAAGATGGTTAATTGTGAATTCACAATTAATCCAAATTTTTTTGTTGGTAAGATCGATTGGTCTTGTATTGAAATAGCCAAAAAATACAAGGGGAACATCCCCTACACTGCTACACATATATCATAACCTTGACAAACGAGGCATTAGCCCCCCATAAAAGTATCAAAGGACCTAGCCAGATAGGTCAACAAAGAAGAAACAAAAAAGGCCAAGATAGTAATTAATGATGATATTACATGTTGAGAAAGCTATGTAGTCTGACTTGTTATATGCTTGTTGCTTTGACTGAGTCGTTTGGTGATGGTCTTCGCAGATCAAATATTCCAGATAATGTTGAGCCTTGTGCATAGTAAGTGAATTTGTTTAATTGCTCAATATGGAATCCACCAATCTCTTGATGAAACAGTATATTCATTATGTCTGTATATTGTTTGGACTCAAATAAAAACGCTGCCCAGAAAGATTTTGTGAAAAATGTAATTCACGGTTTTTTGTTTATATATATATATATTAAATAATTATTTGCAAAAATAATTTTGGAAACTTTTGAGAGTTCAACTAGATACAGACTGAGAATTAAGAATTATATGAGCTAGAGATTTTATCATGATATTATTCCGGTTCTATTAGCTCATGTGGAATATAGTATGGTGGAAAGATAAATAAGCAATATAATGTTAGCAAAAGGGATTTCATAAAAACAATCTCATTATCTCAGGGGTAATTGTGATATGTTAATGGACATGATCACAATTTGTAGAAGCCCATAAATTCGGATTGCAAAATATAAGGGAGTTTAGTGAAAAAGAGTTTTTCATGACGATCATACAGCAAGATTTGAGATCCCTAAAGATCCCACGCATAAGCACAGTTGAGTTCTGGGCAAGCCATTATAAAAGGCTAGAAATTCATTTAAGAGTAAGAAATTTTTTCAATTTTGAGACTCTCTCTCTAGAAAATACTCTCTCTAGAAAAATCTGTGCTCGTGGATCTGACGGAGACAGAACATTTGGGCTGTTTTTTATTCGAAGATCTTTTTCCACGGCATTTCACAATCTTTCAATACATACAGATAAAACAGTCAATGTGCCCAGAAAACTAAATTGGAAATGCCCCATCTTGCAGCAATGTCTAGGTTGGCTGCAGAGGGAGGTATGCATTGAAGGAAGCTGATTCTCAATTGGACAAACCAAGAGACTTCCATCAGTACCTGGACCAGTTTCCTCTTAGCACCCAAAGTGAACTCCAGTGCTGCCAGAAATGTTCTCCCAATAATAGCAGCAAAGGAGTTGCCACCAAATCTCAGGGCCTCCGAGGCAATAGTCTGATCCCAAGATTTGACTTGCCTTGGCAGGAGGCATCTATCCCCAGAAGAAACCAAAACATCCAGGGGTAATGAAGAAGGCACAAGCTGAGGTTAGAGAAGTCTTGAGTAGAAAAGGGAGGGTTGATGAGATCCTGAGATATTGGACTGAACCTGAGAGGTTTGATCCAGAGAGATTCCTTGATAGTTCTATCTACTATAAGGGTCTAATTAGGAAACATATCCCATTTTGTTGGGAACATATCCCATTTTGGGCTGGAAGGAGGATTTGTCCAGGCCTGAAATCTGGCATCCTTAATGTTGAGCCCCACCGGCAGTACTGATGCTGTACCATTTTGATTGGGAACTTCCCAGTGGTCGAATGAACCATGAGGACCTGGACATGACTGAGTTCTTCGGCATTCCAGTCAGAAGAAAAGAAGATCTGTACTTGGTTCCAACTGCCTATAATCCTCTGCTAATGCATCAACGCCTTTAAAACCTCCTTGTCTGAAACTACATATTGTCGCCAAGGAAGAAACTACATATTGTTGGGATAAAATTCGTTTTCTACGTTGCTAGTGTTTTTCCGGGAAAAATAGTACAACCGGCACCCTTCATGAGAGGCCCTGATGGGCCGATACTAGATGAATGGACATAAAGCCCTTTACAACAAGAAAATTGGGCCCAAGGCCCAGGGAACTAAATATGATTGGGATATCTTCTTATTGTAACAAGTATTAAACTTCAGATTTGATCATTTTATTCTTATTTTATTTCTTTAATAAACTATATATTATTTTGTATTTTTCTACCATTATCTCAAAAGTTGTATGAAATAAATGGTAGTTGCAATGGACAACCGAGTTTTGTTGAGGCGCAAAGTGTCGTCCTACATGCAGAGTCGCAGCAGTGGAATATTCTTTTCACATGGTTGTATGCAATTTGTTATGAACTTAATTACGAGCTGAAGGATATTTTATAAAGACGAGAATCGTACGTAGGGGTGTTCATTTTTACCGGCGGTGACGGTTTTAACCACTAAAACCGCCACCGCTACTGGTACCGTAACCGGAAGGGCGGTTATTGTGCCTTAGCGGTGCGGTGGCGGTGTCAAATATGTGATTTGTCAATTGCGGTGACAGTGACGGTTTTCGCCAAGGTCACCTACACTACCGTTAAGCCCCTAGTTGAGACTTAAGATGATTATTAATTATGTGACATACTTTTGTTGGCTTTTGTTGGAATATTTTAGTTGGTTTATGTCACATTGTTGGACACTTTTATTGGACTTTAGTCTTTTATGCTTGAATATGATATTATGTTGGACTTTTGGACAGCTTATTATATTTGTTATGATTATTAATGATTATGATATTATGTTTGAATAGGTTATGATATTTGTCCATTTGATATGATTATTGATTATGAATTATGTTAGAAATTTAAACAGGTTATAATATTTGAATGATTATATTTGTTGCTTATATATAGGCATCAAATGGTCTTAAAGGTCCAAAAAAATCCAAGGAAAACAGCCCAAAATAGTGAAAAAAAATGAAAAGCCAAAATTTTTTTTTATGGTTAACGGTTTAAGCGGTTATCGTATAACCGTTACCGTTAATATGTCACCTGAAGGGCGGTTATTGTGCCTTAGCGGTGCGGTGGCGGTGTCAATTATGTGATTCCGTCAAACGGTGACGGTTTTCACCAAACCGTCACCTACACTACCGTTAACCACCCCTAATCGTACGTATCGGAAACTACAAAACGCGCCTCAACAGATTCTTCAAAAAAAGCAAACAATTTTTTTGAAGCTCGTGGAGGACAATCTATATATATATAACGTGGATTCATTTCAGGAAATATCAGCCAACACAAAATATACCCGTTCCAAATTAAACCTATGGACCAACTAGTTTTAAAAGGAAAAAAAAATTAAGCCCAAAATGAGAATTAAATAATTAAATAAATCTGAAGCTGGAAATAAATTAGAAATTTGAACACAAAATAAATTGCCTCGTTTCAGTAGAAACACTAATAGCTATATATGGAAGAGCCGATTTACATATGCCAAATAAAAAAAAAAAAGTTTAAAAATGATGCGCTGCCTATTATATTATATATATATATATATAAATTCTGCAGATTATTAATTCGTTCATTATAGACACTAATTCCATCTCTTAAGTGATAACATAGTACAATAATTAAGGCAAATTAATTTCATCAATGATAACGACAGTGTCTTTAATTTCTTAATCTTTTCTTGAGTTGGTATACCTAATTGATGATAATATTCTATGGATGACGTTCTACCACTTCTACGTCAATGACGAGAGATCCCAAATTTTAAAAGCTTGATTAGTTGATTATTTTGGGAATCCTCCAATATTGATCCTCTAGTATATATGGTACGTATACTGCTATTGGTCTGCCTGCAGTGATGCGTAAGAAAATCTAGGTAGGTTCGAGCCCCATAGATTTGTAATTTGTTGTTTGGTTGGTTGGAAAGTGATGCACCCACTGGATTGAATACCTTGATCACTTTGGTCATTCCCAGCAAACAAATACCATTGTATATGTCGCATTAACTAAGCCGACCAAAAGTACTTTATTCCATTTGGTCGACAAAACTAAGTTGTAAGTTATCTTCATGATAATCCAAAGTAAACAAATTGGAAGGAAAAAAGATTTGAGATGGCAATATCATGGCGTCATTGCACCCATCATTTCATGTATAGTGGTGCTAGTGGTACTGGTGGCAACGGTAGTGGTGATCTAGAGGGATAGCAGTGATAGTGATACATAGTGATTATATATATAGGAGGCATATTGTTCACAAAAAATCTCTCATCCGGAGTTTTTCTTATCAAATTCTAAAGTCTTTTTAAACACAGGTATTACATATCTATAATCTTGTCTTATTATATAATTATAAGTAAGATTATCATAGTAAATAAGATCATCAGGGGTGGCAAGATTTTATCCGAACATAATATATATATATATACTTAGTTAGCTAATGTAGATCAATTGGCTAAGCCGGTTTTGGCATTTATTGTTACAATAATTAAACTAGAGACTATGATACCATATTGAAATATACGGAAAAAGGATTGCACAAGAGGGATAGGGAGAAGCAAGAACAAAACAGTTTAAGATGTTTAAGTACTCTTAGACTTATGTCCACCATTGAGAAAGTTTTGGGAAGACTACATAACTTCTCTTATTCAATATGATTCTAAAGTCTGTTTTTACAAGAGATTAAAGATGATGCATTTATATATATAAGAATGGAGGAGACAAATCTCCACAAATTATGACTTAATTTGTGGCTCAATCAAGGCTCCTTAATTGAAGACCATCAATCTCTCTTAATATATATCATAGTCAATATACCAAATATTTTAACATTTATATTTATTAATGCAGCTAGCCCACCATACTTGCCCAACTTTGTTGAACATTGGTAATTACTTGTGTTGAGATAAAGAAAGACCCTGAATTCCTCCTTTTGATTTTTTTTTTTTCGCCAAAACTTGCCTGGATCAGAGTATGTGACACAGAAAGAAAGCAATTGAGTAATTTTCTTTTTATTTTTTCTGAGAACTTGCCTGGATACTACAAATACGGGCGGCACTGACCTCGTCAATGATCTGCTCAGTGCTTGCCCAAGCGCAAAGTGCAGGACCAATACGTCACAATCTACATTCAGAACGTCAGCATCTCGTCTTCAATACCGGTTGCATTATACCGCCCACCACTCGGTCAATGTTTAATTTTTAACGTTCTTACTCTGGCGGTGTTTGTTATTCTCGACGGTCTGAACTTTCGGACTCGATTAAAAAAATTATAAAATAATTTTTCTTTTTTTATTAAATAATTTTTTTATTATAATATTCAATCAAATTTTTTTTCCCTTTTTATTTTTTTAAAATTATCATCAATTTTTTTACTAATCCTAATACTCTAAAATTTCTACTACCTCAAAATTTTCAAGAACAAATACCACCATTTTCCTACAAGTCAATAGTTATATATATGAAATCGTGCATAATTTTCTTCTTTACCAACTTTCATACGATTTCAACAATTTCCGTGCAATTTCAAACATTATGTGAGTATCCTCTACTATTTTGTCTGTTTTTTATTTTAAAACCGTCAATTTTTTTTTTGAAAATTTGTTACGAGAAATAGTGTAGATTATATGGTATACGATGAAAAGTTGTTTGAAGTTTATTAAAATTGTGAAAAAAAAAAAATCTGTACATCCAAACATGCATGGAAACTATTCCCCGGAAAATGCAAACATGGGGGCGAAACATGGGGCCAGGAAACTATTCCTCCGGATAATGCAAACATGCCGCGAAACTATTCTCCTGGAGAATGCTTTAAGAAACAAGAAAATATTTTCTGGAAAAAGTTACTGCGGTTTTGGTTGCTTGGTTGACATGCAACGACCAACAAGTTCTCCTCACTCTAAACTTCCTGGCTTTCCTCGAAATCAGTGAACGCGCGACTTGACTCTCTCAATGTATGTATAGGCATATGTTTGATTTTTCCCGTGCAAGCTCTTGTGCTTAATAAATATATGAGAAGATCTGTCACTCTAATATAGAGTCGATCCAAGATCCAAGTGTCGCACACTCATCTTACATCAACCCTCACGAAAGCTCCACATGCAATATCTGCAAGTCTGAAACTTCTTGATTCCTCATTAACGCCCGGTATGTCAGTAATGTTTTCATACTCCTACTCCTCACTCATGTACTCGGGTATTGTTTTTCTCCTCAAACCCCTTTGCCTGCGTGGGTTTTCTGTCTCATTACACCTGGTTTTGTTATTTGTTTTGTCTATCTCATCTGTGTGCAAGAAATGAAAGGTGGGTAGTCTCGAATATCGCAAGGAAAGGTTTACGAACACAAGGCCTTTGTACTACAAACAGACGCTAATTTGTTCTTTGGGTGTTTCAGTGTTTAATCTGGTCTTGTGTTTGTTGAATTACTTTTATTGGCATAGAAGCGGTTGGTCTGATGAAGGGCTAGTGACCCTTCTGGATTTAGCGCTTAGAACTGTCACTTGGGCTGCCGTTTGTGCTTACTTGCAAACGGAATTCTTTCGTGAACCAAAGTACGCGTTGTTATTGCGGGTCTGGTGGGGTTTCTACCTCGCCATTTCTTGTTCTTGCCTTGTTTTAGACATCGTCCTCTATAGAAAACTCGTCGACCATTTACACGTTCAGTATCTTGTTTCCGATGTCATTTCCGTTGTCACGGGCTTGTTCTTCTGTTATGTGGGGTTTTCTGGGAAGAATACGAGTGAAGAGACCTTTCTTGAAGAACCTCTTGTGAATGGCGATTATTGTCCAAGTAGTCAAGCAGAGTCCAATAAGCCTAAGGGGAGTGAAACTGTAACTCCTTACTCGAACGCTGGAATTTTCAGTGTTCTTACTTTCTCATGGATAGGTCCACTAATTGCTGTTGGCCATAAGAAGATATTAGACCTCGAGGATGTTCCTCAACTTGCTGCCAATAATAGCGCCGTTGCAGCCTTTCCGAGTTTTAGAAATAAGCTCGACTACTAGTGTGTGGTAAAACTAACGCAGTGACCACACTGACGCTGGTGAAGGCAATAATCTCCTCCGAATGGAAAGAGATTCTTTGGACAGCCTTGCTCGAGATTATATGCACATTAGCTTCGTTTGTTGGGCCATATCTTATTGAGACTTTTGTTCAATGCCTCAATGGGCGGCGAGAATTCAAGCATGAAGGCTATGTTCTGGTTTCAGCTTTTTTTGCTGCAAAACTTGTGGAATGCGTCTCGCAGAGACACTAGAACTTTAGGCTGGTACAGATTGGAATTAGGGTCCGATCAGTATTGGTCACAATGATCTACAATAAAGGTCTGACCCTTTCGTGCCAGTCAAAGCAGGCCCACACAACTGGGGAGACCATTAATTTCATGACTACTGATGCTGAGAGGGTAGGTAGCTTTCGTTGGTATATGCACGATCCGTTGATGATCCTTGTACAAGTTGCTATTGCATTGTTAATTTTGTAAAAAATCTTGGGGTTGCTTCAATTGCAGCTTTTGTCGCAACTATACTTGTTATGTTAGCAAATATTCCTTTGGGAAAATTACAAGAGAAGTTTCAGAACAAGATAATGGAGTCAAAAGACAGACGGATGAAAGCAACGTCAGAGATTTTAAGGAACATGAGGATTCTCAAGCTTCAAGGATGGGAGATGAAGTTTCTGTCTAAAATTGTGGAGCTCAGGAAGACCGAGACAGGATGGTTAAGAAAGTTAGTTTACACTTCGGCACTAACCACATTTGCCTTCTGGGGTGCCTCCACATTTGTGTCTGTGGCCACTTTTGGTGCTTGTACACTGATGGGGATCCCACTTGAGTCAGGGAAGATCTTATCTGCAATTGCAACGGTGGACATTCTTCAAGGGGCCATTTATAATCTGCCTGACACGATCTCCACGATAGCTCAAACTAAAGTATCCCTGGATCGACTTGCATCCTTCCTTTGTCTTGATGAATTGCATCTGATGTTATAGAGAAGCTTCCTAGAGATAGCTCTGATAATGCAATAGAGATAATTGATGACAATTTCTCTTGGGACTTATCTTCCCCTGATCCAACATTAAAAGATTAAATATTAAAGTGCTACATGGCATGAAGGTTGCTATTTGTGGACTGTTGATCGGGAAAGTCAAGTTTGCTCTCATGTATCCTGGGAGAAGTTCCCAATATAACTTGGACCATTAAATTGTGTGGGACAAAGGCCTATGTATCTCAGTCGCCGTGGTACAGATGGCAAGATAGAAGAGAATATACTCTTTGGTAAGAGATGAAAGAAAAGATATAACAAGGTGCTTGAAGCTTGTTCCTTGAAGAAGGACCTGGAAATGCTCCCATATGGGGATCAGACAGTCATAGGGGAGAGAGGAATTAATTTGAGTGGGGGGCAGAAGCAAAGAATCCAAATCGCACGTGCTTTGTACCAAGATGCTGATATCTATCTGTTTGATGATCCTTTTAGTGCTGTGGATGCTCATACAGGATCCCACCTCTTTAAGGTAATTTACTTCCCCACTCAAATGCTGTTATATTCACTGAAAATAGAGTCAATTTTCGAGACAATTTTGTTTGCTTTGTTTGTAGCATAACTTGTGTTGAAGTATCTTTACGTCCATTTGGCAGGAATGTTTGCTGGGCCTTTTGAGTTCAAAAACAGTGATATACGTTACACATCAAGTGGAGTTCTTACCTGCTGCTGATCTTATCTTGGTGAGCTGTTCAGATTTAGTTTCTTTCAAGCTTTTTCTTTAAGACCAGAATGTACTGATGGACTGTTCTCCTACTTTGTATACATAATCACTCAGCTTATCGACTTTTTAGGTACTCAAAGATGGAAGGATTACTCAAGCTGGAAAGTACAATGACATTGTTAATTCAGGAAATGATTTCATGGAACTAGTGCAAGCACATAACAAAGCATTGTCAGCTTTCGATTCCACAGAGGCAGGTTCAGCTTCTGAAAGCACAAGTATGAGCAAGGAAGTCAGAAATATTGCTAGTACTGAGGTTGCACAAATACAAGAAAATAAAGATGTTCAAGATAGTAAACCAGATGAGACAGTGGAGTCAAAAAGACAGATTATCCAAGAAGAAGAGAGAGAGAAAGGAAAAGTGGGGTTTTCAGTCTACTGGAAATATATTACTATGGCCTACAGAGGAGCTCTTGTGCCCTTTATATTGCTGGCACAGGTTCTCTTTCAGCTACTTCAGATTGGAAGCAATTATTGGATGGCGTGGGCAACTCCTGTGTCACAAGATGTGAAACCTGCTGTTGGTATCTCTACTCTTATAATGGTCTATGTTGCTTTGGCCATTGGAAGTTCTTTTTGCATTCTTGTGAGAACCACACTTCTTGTAACAGCTGGGTACAAGACAGCCACTCTATTCTTCAATAAAATGCACGCATGCATTTTCCGCGCCCCAATGTCATTTTTTGATGCCACCCCAAGTGGACGAATTCTAAACAGAGTAAGTGGAAAAGTGTTCTCCTTTATTTGGTCTCCAAAGAGGAGCAGTTTTCTGTTTTTCTGTGGACAGTGGTTTTTTCTAAGGTTTAAGCAATCCTCCCTCTCTCTCCTCACACACACACGGGCCTTTACACTAATCTGCCAATTTTTTCCTGATAAAAAGGGAGTGAACAGATTTTCACTAAATTAGTTGTTATGTTCTCTTGCAGGCTTCTACGGACCAAAGTGAAGTGGATTTGGGCATTCCATATCAATTTGAGGCATTTGCC
>RXIC02000495.1:302881-329032 GCA_003952965.2 Morella rubra | reverse complement strand
GCACCACTATGACAATACTTGGCACGAATTACCCTCACCCACAATTTACTTCTCTGACTACAGAGTTGCCATCCCAACTTTGAAACTAAAGCAGAGTTATAGTCAGAAAACAATCTAAAACCCAAACCACCATTTTCCTTTGGCCAGCACAAAGAAGACCATGCTCGTGGAACAAAATTTCTATTTTTCTCCTGTGGAAATCCCCACCAGAACTTCCTTATCATAGCATCCAACTCAAGACAATATCTATTGGGCAGTAAGAAATTTGACATAAAATAGGTAGGTAAAGCAGAAACTACCGATTTAATCAAACAAGCCCTGCCTGCTTGAGACAACATCTTTGATTTCCATCCAGTGATCCTCTGCAGCATTTTTGTTTTTAGCTCCAAATGCGCTTGCCTTTTAGAACGGGGCAACACCAGAGGTAGTCCAAGATATTTCCCTGGTTGTATCTGATGCTCAATCCCTAAGATATCAGCCAACCTCACAATAGTAGACTGCTGAACACTTTTACTAAAAGAAACCGAAGACTTCCTAAGATTCAATGATTGCCCAGACCACTCTGCATATTTATTGAAAATATCAACCACAGCTGCAGCTTCATTTGTAGTAGCACGAGCAAACACCATTGTATCATCTGCAAAAAGCAGATGGTTAATAGAAGGTGCCATGCGACTGACTTTAATGCCATGAACCAACCCCAACCCTTCAGCCCTTGACATCATTCGTGATAACACTTCAGTACCAACGATAAACAAAAAAGGAGATAGAGGATCTCCTTGCCTTAAACCTCTCGATGATCGAATCAACCCAAAAGGAGAGCCATTCAATAAAATGGAAAAGGAAACCGATGAAAGACACTGATAAATGAGCTGAATCCACTTCTCCGAAAAACCATAACATCTCATCACTGTCAGTAAAAATTGCCACTCCATTTTATCGTACGCACGTTCCATATCTGCCTTTATAGCCATTAAACCTCTACCCCTTCTCCGAGAACTCATAGTATGAAAGATTTGATGTGCTAATGCAGAATTCTCTTGTATAGTTCTGCCAGGTACAAACGCTGCCTGAAAGGGAGATATCATACGTGGCAATAAGAGCTTCAGCCTATTGGAAAGTATTTTTGACAGAATCTTATATGATACATTACACAAAGAAATAGGCCGATAATTTGCTACCATAGTTGGACACTCCACCTTCGGTATAAGTGCAAGATTCGTATGGTTTAATTCATTAAGAATAAAACCAGTACGAAAAACATTCTGAACCATATCAATCACCTCCTTTTTCACAACATGCCAAAATTTCTTATAAAAGAGTGCAGTCATCCCATCCGGCCCTGGTGCCTTCCTAGTACCAATTTGCTTTACTGCCAACCATACTTCCATGGCACTCGGCACTTCACATAAACTCACATTTTCCTCTTCCGTAACTATAGGAGTAATAAGCCCTTCCAAATCTTGTGGTACCACTGGATTAGAGGAAGTGAACAGATTATTGAAAGACTCACTGAATAACTGGCCAATATGTCTTCTATCATCATACCAAACTCCCCTTGAATCTTGAAGAAATTCTATAGCATTCCTTCTTCTCCTCACTATCGTAGAAATATGAAATAATCGAGTATTAATATCCGGAGAAGTCAACCACTGAACACGTGATTTCGACCTCCATAACATCTCCTCTTTACGTTGTTCCTCTACCAATGCCCCCCGGATCTGCTCTTCCAACACACAATTCTGTTCAGAGGCAGCTTGCATTTGCACCACCTCCAACTCCTGTTCAATTCTCTTTATATTATTTGACAAATTCCCGACTCTTCCTATATTCCATTTCCTCAAAGCTATTTTAGTGAAACGAATTTTACTACACAGTTTAAAAGCCGGAGATCCATTGCAAAAAATACTCCACGCATTCGAGATCACTTGTTGGCAATCCGGTTCTTGTACCCAAAACTCTTCAAATCGAAAAGGAGTTGCTAAAGAACTACTACCTCCCTCTGTATCTATTAGCAAAGGCGCATGATCAGAGGACGTAATCGGTAAATTCTTCACTACTGCACGTGGAAATAGCCCTCGCCAGGCTGTATTTACAATGCCCCGATCCAATTTCTCCCTTATATTAGCAACCCCTTGTCGACAATTAGTCCATGTATATGGCAATCCCATTGATCCTAAATCAATCAAACCCAACTGATCCATAATAGTGCGCAAATCTCCCACAGAAGAAGAGGCAAAAGATCGCCCGCCCTGCTTGTCCTCCGGAGAAAGAATAGAATTAAAATCCCCTGTACAAAGCCAAGGACCTACAAAACTATCAGCAGCAGATCTTACTTCATGCCAAAAACATTCTTTTCTACACCATTCCACTGGAGCATACACACCCGTTAACATCCAAGGTTGATGTGGAGGATCTGATCGAATAATAACATTGATCAGATGCTCCGTGCACCCTCTAACCTCCAAATTCACACCATTTTTCCAAGCCATAGCTAAACCACCTCTTCTACCACACGAAGGCCATTCAACAAAATTGACAAACCCTAACTGATTCAGCAAACTACCCGAAGAATTCACCTTTGTTTCAGAAAGAAAAACAATGTCAGGATTGAATCTTCTCTCCAACGCCCTTAAGGAACGAGCTGCCGCCGGCCGGGCCATACCACGGCAATTCCAGATAGTCAATCTCATTGCTCCATTGGGGGCGTGCTTAGGCTCGCCTCCTCAGCCATTTTTAACCTTACCGTCCTACTAGTTCCTGCAAGAGCAGGCATTCTTTGTTGCCGATCACTACGCAATAAACCTCGCATTCTACCTCTTCTTTCCTTCTGCCCATTTTGACTACCAATCTTCCTCCTTCGGCCTGAGGACTTCAAATATTGCAAAGTTGGATTACCACCAGGACCAGAGGACTCATCCTGCATCCTATCTTCGAACCCAACTCCTTTATGGATGAAAGCATTAGCAGAAACACTCTCATCATACACGACCGACATTTTCTTGTTTACAGGCCTTTCTGCCAAGTCTACCTCAGCCAACTTCCTCTTAATATTTCGCAATTCAAAAGACGACCCTACCTCAAATGGACTCCTACTAAGGGCCGTAGTCGATGTCTTGATTAATACAGGAGAATGAGGCCCATTATGGCCAATTCACCTACCTCTTGAGCTTTACAAATTACCTCATCTTTTTCAGCCCAACTCAAAACCTCGGCTAGCACCTCCCCAACATTACTCTTTTCACCATCTTTATCCTCTTGCGGACTTGTCAAAGGAATCTCCTTTGATAGAACCTTAGAAAGTATCTGAGGAATAGATTCAACATTGATTAGAGAATTAGCAGTCGGCCCCACCACTTTTGGAAACCTATGATCCCCCTCCTCCTCCGAACCATCAACCAATTTAATTTGCTGACACTGAATTTCAGTGAACACCACAGATGTACCACATTGCCGCATCCTAGCCTGCACCTCGGCTAAATTATTCCGCATCGAACAAGCAAAGCTTGGTAAGCCCTTCCCACACCCCTTCCCACTCCCAATAGGATCAATTTCTGCAGTGGAACTACCATCTGATTCAGCTGAAATGATATCCCTAGGAGGCCACTGCCGAGTAACTGTCTTTGTAGGTGGTACGTATGCACCATTCCTCTGCCAATTACACATCTTAGCAGCAGAAATGTTTGAGGAAAAACCACATCCATACTGGCCTCCATCCTCAGACTTCGCACCATGCTTTTCCTCCCCTTTCTCAAATGTTCTACTAAATCTTCGAATTCCGGCACTATCCGCTCGTAAATCCAAACTGAAAGTACCTTCCGGTAGACATTTATTTCCAGGAATAGTACAAAAATTCCTAGTATGACTGAGCCTCCCACACAATGAACAAAAATTAGATATTCGTTCATAACGAAATGAAATAAATGCCGGCTCCAGATTTTTCCGTGGCCACAAACATCCTGGAATTAAAGGTTGCCGAACATCAACCTCCACTTTAATTCTAGGATAATTTGTACAGACAATACGTCTAGACTGAGGAAAATCACACTCCATTATAGGACCTATAATAGATCCTATCTTCCGAATATATTCTGGCAATGCACCACCCAGCGGTATACCATGAATCTGCACCCACATTGCTGTAGTATTAAGATCTACTTCTTTCCATGATACACCGTTTGGCCACCTCTTCAAAACAAGCAAACTACCACGCACATTCCACGGTCCTCTTTCCAAAGCAGTATCTCGTTCTTCCTCTGTTTCAAACAGAAATAAGAATCTATTCTCCTTTAGATCTTCAATTTGAAGAGAAGGAGCGAATGGCCATGCTTTGAAGATCACTTCCTGGACCGCATGAGGACTCACCTTCTGATCCGATATCACTCTACCAAGTAACAACAGCTTGGAAGCATCTTCTGCAGGCACATTATCCTCAACATCTACAGAAGGTAATTCAATCCATTGAAAGTCCGAGACTCCTTTTGGATTCATATCTGACCAATTTGGAGATGGAGGAATAGACTGGTTTAGGGAGAGCGATTTTGAACAAAAGACAGATGAGTGAACTTTAGGAGATTGTGAAGGATGGCGAGAGGATGTAGTGTGGATCTGATTATCAACCTTATTGATCGGTATAGTGGATGGATAAATCTCTGGATCAATAGTTGGTTGATTGTTTGGATCAAGATTCGGAAGGAATTTGGTAACCCTAGCTTCGGATGGAGATGGATGATGGGAAAGTAATGGTAATCGGTGGAAGACGAGAGGATGATGCCATAGCTATAAAAGAAGGAAACACCAAAATCCGAAATAGAGAAAACTGGAGCAAATCTGCAAACTCCAGGACGCCGGAAGGGAGAAGCGTTCGAGACGCAGAACAGGAGATCGAGTCTCCAGAGAGTTTTCGCAAACGAAAACGGTTTTTTTTTTTGTTATGAAACATCCCCATATTAAAAGCTATCTCAGCCGGCATAAATGATATCACCTTATGTTCATTGTACTTCTACTATTTATGCTCACAGCATGAACTTTCAATGGATCATCAAATGTCAAACCTTTGTCCGGAGGTTTGCTGTCTTATTGCTATGAAAATTCTGCCGAGTTGCAGGATAGATGAATACTTTTTGAGCGTTGTAATGTTCCTCGATCAATGTAGTTTACTGTTTATCCAACCCAACTCCCTTTCTACTATTACCATGCATTACTATGACCTAATGTGAATAGAGGCGATCTCACTAACTTGTAAATACTGCAGCGATATTACATTCCTTCAGCCCGAGAACTCTCAAGATTAGTTGGAGTGTGCAAGGCTCCAGTGATACAACATTTTACTGAAACAATTTCCGGCACAACAACTATCAGGAGCTTTGATGAAGAATCAAGATTTAGCGACACAAATATGAAACTGGTGGATGAATTCTCTCGGCCAAAGTTCCATACTGCTGCTGCAATGGAATGGTTGGGCTTCCGTTTAAATCTGCTATCTTCTATGACATTTGCCATCTCCTCGCTTTTCTTGGTCTCTGTTCCTGAGGGAGTCATTGATCCGGGTAATTAATTCCCATCCAGTGCCTTAACTATTTTTTTTTCCCTCTACTCCGTAAAGGAACTGATTACGAAATCTCCTTTTGTTTACCCTTTTTTTTTTGGTGTTCTTTCTGGTTTTAAGTGCTTCATTTTTTCCTGAAGGCATTGCGGGCTTAGCTGTGACATATGGATTTTTGTTTTTCTTTAAAACCACACAAGCCTGGGTAGTGATGAATCTTTGCCAATTGGAGAACATAATTATATCAGTAGAGAGAATACTTCAATACACTTGCATCCCAAGTGAGCCGCCTCTTGTGTTAGAAGAAAACAAGCTAGATTATGCTTGGCCATCGCATGGGGAAGTTGATATTCGTGATCTGCAGGTTCTTTCACTTATTAGATGCCTGTTTCTTCCCCAAAAATTTTATGTGATATTGGGGGTGATTTTTATGCAATTTGTACTCATTCATGGTAATGGCTCAATGTAGGTACGCTACGCCCCACACATGCCTCTTGTATTGCGAGGTCTCACATGCAGTTTCCCTGGAGGAGAGAAAACTGGCATTGTAGGGAGAACAGGAAGTGGCAAATCAACTCTCGTACAAGCACTTTTCCGAATAGTTGAACCTGCTGGTGGTCAGATAACAATTGATGGCATTAACATCTCCTTGATTGGGTTGCATGATTTACGGTCCAAACTAAGCATTATCCCTCAGGAGCCAACCATGTTCGAAGGGACTGTACGAAGCAACTTAGATCCACTTGAAGAATATGCAGATGAACAAATATGGGAGGTCGATTGTTTTCTTTTGTAATTTCAAACAAATTTCTTTTCGCTACATATTCTTCCTCATAAATTGGGCATGCATGACTTTTAGGATTGAAATGGATGTCACCTGATGATATTTCATTTACCTTTGGTGTGACCCCTTTAATTGTTCAGGCTCTGGATAAGTGTCAACTGGGAGATAAAGTTAAGAGCAAAGAAGGAAAACTAGATTACCCAGGTTTGTCTTTTCAGCTTCTCAGGATCACAAGATATCGAGAATATCTCGATATATTGTGGAGACTGCTTGCTTATTGCTTATGTTTAATGGGCTCTGCAGTCAGTGAGAATGGAGAAAATTGGAGCGTGGGTGAGAGGCAGCTGGTCTGCCTGGGCCGTGTGCTTCTAAAGAAAAGCAAGGTACTTGTGCTTGATGAAGCTACTGCTTCCGTCGATACGGCTACAGATAATCTGATTCAGCAAACCCTCAGGCAACAATTCTCCAACTGTACTGTCATTACCATTGCACATCGGATAACTTCTGTCATTGATAGTGACATGGTTCTGCTTCTAAACAATGGTTAGTATGATCATCTGGGTTCCTCTCACTTCTGATAGCTTCTGCTTCCACACTTTTTTCATGGTTTAGAAATTAGAATGATTTCACCGTGAGCTCTTGGCTTAGCAGATTTGACTCGATTCATGGTGCAGGGCTTGTCGAGGAGTTTGACTCTCCAACAAGATTGCTAGAAAACAGATCATCTTCTTTTGCTCAACTTGTAGCAGAGTACATTCTGAGGTCGAATTCGAGTTTTGAAAAGTTCAGCAGCTCGCCATAATCAGGCAGGATTCGACTCCGGGCATGTTTCTTGACAAGAGAGAAGATTCAGTCAGATTGATCAGCTTCTTTTATCTGTAATGAACCGTATTTGTGAGTCTTTGGATTTGGATAATCAAGTTCGTGGCTGTTTGTGTAGTGTTTGTACAATTTCAGTAGCCAATATTAGAGATTGGCTATAATCTTCTTTCTCCATTTTCCAACCTTGCGAATTTTATTATTATTTTTTGTTAGCAATGTATAATATATTATTTCACAAGTCATGTAGAAATAGGGAATATAAGACACGAGTGGGCATTGGTCAGAGGAAAAACATTTCAACCCAAAAATAAAAAAAGGTTCTAAACCAGCTGAATAGAGGCCCAATGCGCTATATATTCACACAGGCCCAGAACAGCACGTGGCAGTCGACACTTGTTTAGCATTTCTCGTTAATTAATACAAGACTAAGACTTATTGATAATTAGTCTTGCAAGAATGACAAATCATTCATGCTTAGGTAGCATAACCTATTCATTTATCTTCATTCATTTGGGAAGCCGATTGCGATGCCAGTAATTTTTATGACTTTTACAATCTATCAATTCCGTTATATTTTGCTCTTATATAACTTTACGCTTTCGTCGTAAATTTACACGGAAGTTAAAAATTTTTAATTTGTGAAATGAAGATTTTATCTTCATATTGTTTGGACCGTGATAATTTTTGTGGGATGATCAAATGACGTAGTCATTTCACCAGTCTAAAAATATTAATTTCGTGTTTCAAATTAACAGTAGAGTATGCAAAATATAAAGATTAGTAATTGGAGAGTAAAATCTAACAAATATGATATTTTTTCTCCCTTTTTGGTCACCACATTTTTTTTTTGGAAATCATTTTTTTTTTCTTTATAATTTTTTTATGTAGGATGACTTTAGGGGGGTTCGTGATTGACATGACTATGCACAATATTTAAATTTTCGCATAACCTGACTTGTAAATTTAATAGTGCATTGATTTGGTGTTTGATGTGTCAAAATTTTGACTGACCTAATAAATTAACTAAAATAATTTTTCTTTCTCATTAAATCATAATTTTTTATTATAATATATATAAAAAAATTATTCAAATCATCTATCTCTTTATTTTGTCATCAACTTTCATACCTCAAAATTTTCGGCACACAAACAGCATAAGGACTGCATTACAAATTTTCTCACAACCCACAAGAGTTGTTACTAGACACTTAGTAGCACCAAATTTGTCGATTCAGAACAACATTTTTATTATATAACTCTTCTCCTTTAGTTTCATATATTTTAATGACATTATTTCTTTGCTGCAGTGTCCACACAAATATGAAACTCCCAAAACCATTCTTTACACATATTACAAAAAAACAAAAAAAAAGAAGATAGAACTGCCAGAAGGCATTATTGGCAAATCTGCTTTTTGTTGTGGCACACGCCATGTGTATGTGAGAGCCTTGGAGGTTTCGATTTCGATCTGGGAAGGTTTGATTGGAGACTAAAAATCAAATTAGCATACCTCTTTTAATAAATTATTAGTTTGGAAGACTGGAATGTGATAGGATCATTTAGCATATATCTTCAGCTGCATCAGAACCAAAACCCAAAAAACAAGTAAGTCATATCACTGTCTGTCTATATCTGTTTGTTCTCAAATTTATTTATTTATTTTTTCTAAACAATAGAGGGTAGAAGGAAGGCCATTAGAGTTGTCTTCCCAACCTGGCGAACATTCCTTTGGGAAAATTACAAGAAAAGTTTCGGGGCAAGATAATGGAGTCAAAAGACAGTAAGGATGAATAGCAACGTCCGAGATTTTAAGGAACACGGAGGATTTTAAAGCTTCAAGGTTGCGGAAATGAAGTTCTATCTAAAATTAACGAGCACAGGAAGACGGAGGAAGGATGGTTGAAAAAGTATTTTTACACTTCAGCAATGACCACATTTGTCCTTTTGGGCAGTGGTGGATCCAAGGTGGCGGCCACCCCGAGGCCAGCACCCATTGGACAGCCTAAAAAAAACTATGTTTTATTTTTTATTTTTTCTCATAAATTGGCCTGGGCCCAACCCCCATGGGCCCAGGCCAACTACAGTCTAGAGGTTCTGCAGACTGCACGGGCTTAGGCCCTTTATTTTTTTACTGTGTAGAGGGTGAAACGGCGTACCCTCTGCCTTTAAAAAAAAAATTCAAAACTTGAAACGGAAAAAAAAAAAAAAAAATTCAAAAACAGGGTGAAAATGATGCGTTTCACCCTATTTTGAAAAAACCCCTCTCCCTTTCTCTCAACCCTCTCTCTTTCGCTCTTCTCACACGTTTATCCCCCTCTTTCTCTTTCTTCGAATTTTCTCTCCCCTCTCTCTCTCTCTTCATACACCGTCACATGTTCAGGCTTCACTCTTCTACAGTTGCCTATGCCCCGTTGCCCACCACCGCGCTAGGCCACCAGCCACCAGTTTCTCATTCTCCCACGCCAGCCACGCCCATGGCCACCACTCACCAGCTTCTGAAAGTGTCAGCATTGCTCAGCTCGTGCTTCACCGCCGCACGCCCGCACCGCTCTTTTCATTTCGCCTTTAAAATTCAACCCTCTTGGATTTTGATCCTGGCTCCGCCACTGGACCAATACTTTACTCTTCTTCAGTAGCACACGGCCAAGGCAGACCAGCTGCCTCTGACCCACACTCCAGTTGTCTCCATTCTCAGTAACTGCATTGCCCATACCATGTGCATCAGCATCAAAATTTTCATAATATATGGAAATATTCTACACAACATCCATGCTAGAGAAGCTGAAAAGACAAACCCGCAGAGTCTAGTTTTCCTTTTTTCCTCCTAACTTCATCTCCAAGTTTACACTTATCCAAAGTCTAAACAATTGCTAGAATGAAACAACAAGTAGAGAAAATAAAAATAAGCAGGTGCCACACATGGAACACCAATCCTGAAAGCAACAAATGCCAGTGGCGGAACCATGATCAAAATCCAAAGGAGTCGAATTTTAAAGGCGAAATGAAAGAGCGGTGCGGGGTGCAGCGGTGGAGCACGAGCAGACCAATGCCAACACGTTCAGAAGCTGGTGAGTGGTGGCAGTGGGTGTGGCTGGCACGGGAGAACGAGAAATTGGTGGCTAGTGGCCTGGCACGACGGTGGGCAACGGGGCACAGGCAACGGTTGAAGAGTGAAGCCTGAACGTGTGACTGTGTGAGAAGAGAGAGAGAGAGAGAGAGAGAGAGAGAGGAGAGAGAGAAATGGGGTTTTTTCAAAACAAGGTGAAAAACGCACCGTTTTCACCCTGTTTTGAAATTTTTTTTTTTTTCACGTTTGAATTTTTTTTTTCTTTTTTTTTTTTTAAAGGCAGAAGGTGAAACGCTCTACATAATAAAAAAATAAAGAGCCTGGGCCTGTGTAGTCTGCAGAACCACTGGGCTCTAATTGGCCTGGACCCATGGGGGTCGGGCTAGGCCAACTTATGAGAAAAAAGTAAACACATATAGTTTTTTTTTTAAGGCTGTCCAATGGGTGGCCGCCGCCACCCCTTGGATCCGCTTCTGTATTGGTTCTTGATGAAGCTACTGCATCAGTCGATATGGCTACAGATAATCTGATTCAGGAAACTCTCAGGCAATAATTTGACAATTGTACAATGGTTACCATTGCACATCGAATAACTTCCGTTCTCGACAGTAGCATGGTTCTGCTCCTAATTAACGGTTAGTGAAGCCATATCAGTTCATCTTACTGCTGTGGCTTTGCTCCCGCAGTATTTTCATGCCTAAATTGATTGCGTTTGGATTCTATGGCTGAACAGAACTCTGTGAATTCTTGGTGCAGGGCTTATCGAGGAATATGATTCGCCAACAAGATTGCCAGAAAACAAGTCCTCGGCTTTTTCTCAACTTGTAGCAGAGTACACTATGAGGTAGAATTCCAGTTTTTAAGCAGCTGATGCTACTTGGGCACTATCCAACTCTGGCAAGTATCTTGACAATGACGAAAAGTCGGTGACTTCTGAAAACTATGTGGGACAGTTGGACAGAGCAATTTATTAGAGTGGGGCTAAGACAACCATGTGGAAAAGTAAATCCTTTGATTCTTGGGAAGGACTGAGAAGGCAGCTAATAATTGCAAGGACAAATCACAGGAAGGAAAAACTTACCCGGACGTGCGGTATATATAATGGGATCAATCAAATATACATGTAGGAAGCCAGCGTCCCTGAACAAATGGCGTGAAAATGGCATTCAAATGAAAGAATTACGATGGGTTACTTTCTTTTAAAAAAAAAAAACTGGTTTTCCGGCCGAATTTAAATGTATCTTGATTAATCTCGAGATTTATGCCGTATTCTTAACTTGTTCGACTCATCTTGAGATTGGTGCCGTATTTCTGTCTCACACAAACCGAATAAATCAAAAAGACAAACAACTTGTCTTTTTGTCTCACACAAACGGAATAAATCAAAAGTCTAACAATTCGTCTTTCTGTCTCACACAAACTGAGTAAAGTCAAAAGGAATAACCGATTAAGTCAAAAGGCCACATGGGGAGATGGGAGTGAGGACATCATGATGTGAAACTTTACCCAAATTTACTTGGAAAGAATAATTAAAGATGTAGAATCAGACGACCATTTGGATTCGCATTATGATAATATATATATTTACAGTTTTCGAATTTATATTTTATTATAATTTATTTCTAGATTTAATATTAAAATTTCTTTTTAAAATTTCTTAAAAAATCTTTTTTTGAAATACGTATCTTTCTTTATCAACTTTCAAAGCATCACGGTTTTGAATTTATATATTTTAAGACGGAGGCGATCACTGTCTCAACTTCCTGGGGGAGTCTTCGTCTCCTTTGCACCTAGCATGATCACTCTCTCTCTCGGACGAAATATTCTTTTTTCTTTTTAATTTCTTATATATAATTTTTTTGATTTTTTTTGTATATAACTAAAAGGTCCTTGACTCTTGAGAATGGGAGAAGTTTGTTAGTTGTGTGTATTTTTGGTGACTCGGTCCTCAAGAGATGGCGAGAATATCATTTTTAGCCCCACAATTCTGGGCAAAAAATAGATCTTTTTTTTTTTTTTTTGTTTGGAGTTTCAGTCACAAAACAAGGTAAAAACAACAGAAGAGCTCATGACAGTGATCCGTCATTGACTTAAGTGGAATAAGTTCAAATTTTAGGGTCCAATCAGCTCCCATCCATGTTAAATTTCTTTCTTTTTTTAGAATTTCATATCCAAGACAAGAGGCAAAAAATAACCTAAAGTTTGCCAGTTATAGCTTGCAATATTTCACCTCAATCCACAGAAAATAGCTTATGTATGACTTGTAACCTTTCGCTTTGTTCAAAAACGATAAGAAACAGAAACCGCGTGAAAGGAGAGAAATCACTCCTACTCACGTCAATGACTCATCCATTTTATAGATATTGATTTCATTTAAGTAATGGAAGAAATTTGCTCAATCCAAAGAGATTGATCCGGTAGTTAAAGCTTGAGATTTAGATGTTTGTTCCCTCTTAGGTCTCAAGTTCAAAATTTATTACGTGTTACCAATAGTTTGGGACCACCTGCAAGGTCATTAACATTATAATGGTCCAGTTTGTATGAAATAGAAAACTACACAGATCCAAATATTATTTGAAGAGACTTAAAAAAATATTAAACCTATTAGTGTAGGATGAAGAGACTGTACAAACTCAAAAATTAGTCGAGAGCCCCAACAAAACACTAAATCGCGTATCTTAGAACAAATATTCTTTCTCTTCGTTTTTTTTTTTCTTTTTTGGCTTTTTCGGTTTTCTCAAACATAACTCTTTCCGACTTGACTTAAAAAGTTTACCATTTTTTTTCTTCATGTTTTTGGCCCAGTTTCCTAAGGGCCTTTATACAAGAGGCACCTAACGCGAATCTCATAAATTGACTGATCCAATCAAATGGCGTGAAATGGCATTTCAAATGAAAGAATTATGTCGGGTTACTTTCTTTTCTTTTCTTTTCTTTTCTTTTTTAATCTTTTTGTAATCAGTTCCCGGTCACTAGTTAATCTTATGGTCTTCTAATTCGTGATATGTGTATCTTGACTAATCTTAAGTTTTGCCGTCTCTTTTCTCAGGGTATGCCAAAGTTAAATAACTAGTCAAGCAGTGTAAGAAAGCCGATTGAATTATTGCAAAACATTCAAACAAAATTTCCAAAAGTTTAGTTGAAATGCCATCCCAATAGGGGCCAAGTTTTAATGTGGACTGCAAAACATTAATTTCCCCATCCCACAAGTTTTAAATCTGCAATCGCAATGCCACATGGGGAGATGGGAGTGAGGACATCATGATGTGAAACTATAGCCAAATTTTCTTTGAAAGCAATGATTAAAGATGTAGAGTCTACGACCTTTTGAATTCGCATTATGATAATATATAAATTAACAGTTTTCGAATTTATATTTTATTATAATTTATTTCTTGATATTGAAAATTTAATATTAATATTTCTTTTTAATATTCCTAAAAAATCATTTTCGAGAATAAATATTTTCATTTCTTAACCTTCAAAGCGTCACAGTTTCGAATTCATATATTTTAAAGCATGAGCAGGCTCAACTTCTTAGGGACTTTCTGTCTCTTTTGTACCTTGCATGATTACGTACTCTTGGATAATTTTTTTTTAATGTTTCATATATATATATATATATTTATTATTTTTTTTTGTATATAACTGAAAGGTCCTTGACTCTTGAGAATGGGAGAAGTTTTGTTAGTTGTGTGTTTTTGGTGAATTGATCCTTGTGAGATGGAGAGAATATTCAATTTTTAGGTCGCACTTTGGCAACAAAATAAGATTTTTTTTGTTGGAGTTTCATCCACAAAGCAAGGTAAGAACAACAGAAAGTCGTTGACAGTGACTCGATACTTGATTAAGAGGAATAAGTTTCAATTTTAGGGTCCAATCAGCTCCCATCCATGTTAAATTTCTTTCTTTTTTTAGAATTTCATATCCAAGACACAAGGCAAAAAATAACCTAAGCTTGCCAGTTATAGCTTGCAATATTTCTCCTCAACCCACACAAAAAAGCGTCTTTATGTATGGACTTGTAACCTATCGCTTTGCTCAAAAACGATAAGAAACGTAAACCGCGTGAAAGGAGAAGAACCACACCTGCTCACTTCAATGAGTCATCCATTTTATAGATATTGATTTCATTTTAAGTAATGGAAGAAATTTACTACATCATTATTGACTCATTACACCCAGTCCTAAGAGTTGATTTAGTAGTTAAAACTTGAGATTTAGATGTTTGCTCTCTATAAGGTCATAAGTATAAAGTCTACTACGTGTAACCAATCATTTGGGACCATCCGCAAGGTTATTAACATTGTAATAGTCTGGTTTGTATGAAATGAAAAATTGCACATATCCCAATATTAGTTGAGGAGACTTAAGAAAATATTTAATCAGGTAGTATGGGATGAAGAGATTCAAGAAAATATTTAACCTGTTAGTGTGGGATGAAGAGACTATGCAGACTCAAGAATTAGTGGAAGAGCCCCAACAAAACACTAAACGCTATATCTTAGACCAGACTCTTCACTTGTTTTTTTTTTTTTTTGCTTTTTTCGGGTTTTCCAAACTCTATAACTCTTTCCACTTGACTTATACCACTTTTTTTTTTCTTCATGTTTTTTGGCCATTTCCTGAGGGCCGTTATAGAAGAGTCACTTAATGCGATCTCATAAATTGGTTGATCTAATACAATAATAAGCAAAAATACACTAACATTGATCTGCCTTTTCTAGCCTCCATTGCTGATTTAAAAAAATTTGGTGCGCGTAAATGCATGTCTTCACTCTTTAGATGGAGAGAGAGACAAAAAAAATGCAACTAAACATGATGGGGCCAATTGATCATTAAAAAAAAGAAGAAGAGAGAAAGAGATAGGGCGTAATTAGGCAAAGACAAAAAGAAAACAAAAAAAAAATGTGAGAAAAAGAAAAAAGAAAAAAAGGGAAAAGAGCACCAGATCACATGCAGGTCGTACTCTCTCTTCCTCTTTCCCTCGCTCAAGTTCATGTTCGGGGAAGATGCTGAATAATTGAATTGCTGACCTTTTGTTTTTCACTTCCGCACTCCATTTGTTGACTTGTTCGACCTCGCACTCTTACTCACCACGTTATCCGGAGACCAAGGAAAGCTACCTTTTTGACTCGCAATCTCTCGTCACGACGCCACACACAAAGTCATCGAGAGATTCGATGACTTTGTGGGCGGCGCGAGATTGAGAGACTATCCTACGGGACCTACGTCTAGACCGGCAGCAGCTCCCCTGTTTGTTAGTTAAGGCGAAAATCTTTAAATCTAACGTAAGAATCCAACCAAGTCTTGCACGCCCATCCCACAAAGACTCCCACAAGAAGCTCAACAAAAAAATTGAGCTTCTTGAATCCTCAAAGCACGGTATGTCAATCTTGTTCTGGCACTACTCCTCCCTCATGTACTCGGGTACTGATTTTCTCCTCAAACCCGTTTTCTTACGCGGGTTTTCTGGTTCATTACACCTAGTTTTGTTATTTGTCTTGTTTATCTCATGGGTGCGCAAGAAATTCGAGGTGGGTCGTAGCGAAGGGCCAAAGGAAAGGTTTAAGAACTCCGGGGGTTTGTACTATAAACAGACTCTAATTTGTTGTCTGGGTGTCTCCGTGTTTAGTCTTGTCTTATGTTTGTTGAATTACTTTTACTGGCATAGGAATGGTTGGTCCGATGAAGGACTAGTCACCCTTTTGGATTTAGCGCTAAGGACACTTGCTTGGGGTGCAGTTTGTGTTTACTTGCGTACCCAAGTATTCAATGCCGGTGAGACAATGTACCCGTCTTTATTGAGACTTTGGTGGGGTTTCTACCTCTCCATTTCTTGTTATTGCCTTGTTATCGATATCGTTCTTTACAGAGAACATGCTAATTTACCCGTTCAGTATTTCGTTTCCGATGTCGTTTCCCTGGTTACGGGTTTGTTCCTCTGTTATGTGGGGTTCTTTGGGAAGAATGAGGGGGGCGATACCCTTCTTCAAGAACCTCTACTGAATGGTGCTTCCAGTGCCAGTAACGCAACGGATTCAAATAAGCCCAAGGGGAGCGAAACTGTTACCCCTTATACTAATGCTGGATTTTTCAGCATTCTTACTTTCTCTTGGATGGGTCCTCTAATTGCTGTCGGCAATAAGAAGACGTTAGACCTTGAGGATGTTCCTCAACTTGCTCCTGGTGACAGCGTGGTCGGCACCTTTCCAACTTTTACAAATAAACTCAAGGCAGAGTGTGGTACACTTGATAGAGTGACCACACTGAAGCTGGCGAAAGCGTTATTCTCCTCTGCATGGAAAGACATTCTTTTGACAGCCATTCTTGTGATTATGTACACATTGGCTTCCTATGTTGGACCGTTTCTTATTGACACTTTTGTTCAATACCTAAATGGGCGGCGGGAGTTCAAGAATGAGGGCTATGTTCTAGTTTTGGTGTTTTCCTCTGCAAAACTCGTGGAATGCCTCTCACAGAGGCAGTGGTTCTTCAGGGTGCAACAGATTGGAATTAGGGTCCGATCAGTAATGATCACAATGATATATAATAAAGCTCTGACCTTGTCATGCCAGTCAAAGCAGGGTCACACTAGCGGGGAGATCATAAATTTCATGACTGTTGATGCTGAGAGGGTTGGTGATTTTAGTTATTATCTGCATGATCCATGGATGGTCCTTGTGCAAGTTGCTATTGCATTGTTAATCTTATACAAAAATCTTGGGCTTGCTTCAATTGCCACTTTAGTTGCGACTGTTCTTGTTATGTTGGCGAACGTTCCTTTGGGAAAATTACAAGAGAAGTTTCAGGGCAAGATAATGGAGTCAAAAGACAAAAGGATGAAAGCAACATCCGAGATTTTAAGGAACATGAGGATTTTAAAGCTTCAAGGTTGGGAAATGAAGTTTCTATCTAAAATTAATGAGCTCAGGAAGACCGAGGAAGGATGGTTGAAAAAGTTTGTTTACACTTCAGCAATGACCTCATTTGTCTTCTGGGGTGCCCCTACATTTGTGTCTGTGGTCACTTTTGGTGCCTGTATGCTAATGGGGATACCACTTGAGACGGGGAAGATCTTATCTGCACTTGCAACATTTAGGATTCTTCAGGGAGCCCATCTATAGTCTTCCCGACACAATCTCCATGATAGCTCAAACTAAGGTGTCCCTCGATCGAATTGCTTCTTTTCTTCGCCTTGATGACTTGCAGTCTGATGCTATTGAGACTCTTCCTAGAGGTAGCTCTGATACAGCAATAGAGATCATTGACGGGAATTTCTCTTGGGATTTATCTTCCCCTAATCCGTCATTAAAAGACATCAATTTGAAAGTGCAACATGGCATGAGGGTTGCTGTATGTGGAACTGTTGGCTCTGGCAAGTCAAGTTTGCTTTCCTGTATCCTGGGAGAAGTACCCAAGATCTCTGGGACAATTATGTTGTGTGGCACGAAGGCATATGTTGCTCAGTCACCGTGGATACAAAGTGGGAAGATAGAAGAGAACATATTGTTTGGTAAGGAGATGGAGAAAGAAAAGTATGAGAGGGTCCTTGAGGCTTGTTCCTTGAAGAAGGACCTGGAGATTCTCTCATTTGGGGATCAGACAGTAATAGGTGAGAGAGGAATCAATTTGAGTGGCGGGCAGAAGCAAAGAGTCCAAATTGCACGTGCTTTGTACCAAGATGCTGATATCTATCTGTTTGATGATCCTTTTAGTGCGGTTGATGCTCATACAGGATCCCACCTATTTAAGGTAATTTATCTGTTATTGTACCACATTTGAAGATATGATCTTATGTCTGAGTTAAGGTACTTGAAAATCCTTGCAATACCATTCGAACTTTGTTTTGTTTTGATTCGTCATGGTTGTGTAGCTTCAAAGTGCATATTTACTTCTATGTGGCAGGAATGTTTGCTTGGCCTTTTGAGTTCGAAAACAGTTATATATGTTACTCATCAAGTGGAGTTCTTACCTGCCGCTGATCTTATCTTGGTGAGCCGTTCACATCTAGTTTCTTTCCAGCTTTTTCAGAATGAACTAACTTAAAGATGGATTTTTCCTGTGTTTTGCATTGGTGAACTGAACGTCTGATTTAATATTAGGTCATGAAAGATGGAAGGATTACTCAAGCTGGAAAGTACAGTGATATCCTTAATTCAGGAACTGACTTTATGGAACTTGTGGGAGCGCATCAGAAAGCTTTGTCAGCTCTTGATTTTGCAGAGGCAGGGGAAGTTTCTGATGCTACGGGTAAGGAAGTTGGAAGTACCACTAGTACTAATGGGGTTGTTCAAAAACAAGAAAATAAAGATGTTCAAGATGGTAAAGCAGATGACAAAGTTGGGTCAAAGGGCCAGATTATCCAAGAAGAAGAGAGAGAGAAAGGTAAAGTTGGGTTTTCAGTCTACTGGAAATATATGACAATGGCCTACAGAGGAGCACTTGTGCCCTTTATATTGCTGGCACAGGTTCTCTTTCAGGTCCTTCAGATTGGAAGCAATTATTGGATGGCGTGGGCAACACCTGTGTCACAAGATGTGAAACCTGCTGTTGGTATCTCTACTCTTATAATCGTCTACGTCACTTTGGCCATTGGAAGTTCTTTTTGCATTCTTGTGAGAGCCACACTTCTTGTAACGGCTGGGTACAAGACAGCCACCCTATTCTTCAATAAAATGCACTCATGCATTTTTCGTGCCCCCATGTCATTTTTTGATGCCACACCAAGCGGACGAATCCTGAACAGAGTAAGTGAACAATTACGTATGGTGGTGATTAGTTTAGTGCTTAACGGACATAGTGAATTTTGTAATAACTTTTTTTTCAGATTAAGCAATTCGTCCCCCCTCCCCTCCCTGGCTCTCTCTCTCTCATATACATGCACACTCTGAAACACACAGACTTGCAAGCAACTTGCACACATTTTTTTGAGTTGAACATGGTGGATGCAAAAGTTGTATTAAATTATTTGTATTTTTGCTTGCAGGCTTCTACGGACCAAAGTGCAGTGGATTTGAACATGGCAGTTCAAGTTGGGTCGTTTGCCTTCTCGATGATCCAGCTCCTTGGAATCATTGCAGTGATGTCTCAGGTTGCGTGGCAGGTTTTCATTATCTTTATCCCAGTAATTGCGACCAGCATCTGGTATCAGGTATTCCATCTGGCTCTGTCCGAATGTTCTCTTACATATTATGCTGAAACATTGTTCAACCAGATGAATCAGAAATGACATAAATGGTATCACGAGATGTCCATTATATATTTCTTTACATTTTATTCTTTCTATATATGAGAAGCTCTGACAGATTAAATGTCAAATTATACCCAGAGTTTCACAATCCTTTTCATATAAAACTTTTCGCTTAGTTGCATAATGATGGTATATTTGTTTAACAATGTGTCTTCTTCGGATTGAAGTTTACCAAATTGCTATAGGATGTAATCAATTTGGCTATTTTTGCCTTGGAGATTTCTTGTTTTGAACTACGTAAAGAGCCAGTAATTTGAACATCCATCGAACCTAACTCCCAATTTAATAATACAATGTGTTTTCAGCAATATTACCTCCCTTCAGCACGCGAACTAGCAAGATTAATTGGAGTGTGCAAAGCTCCAGTAATACAACATTTTGCTGAAACAATATCAGGCACAACAACTATCAGGAGCTTTGACGAAGAATCAAGATTTAGTGGGACAAATATGAAACTGACAGATGCCTATTGTCGGCCAAAGTTCAACATTGCTGGTGCAATGGAATGGTTGTGCTTCCGCTTGGATATGTTATCTTTCGATCACATTTGTCTTCTCTTTGTTTTTCTTGATCTCTATTCCAGAGGGACTCATTGATCCAGGTACTGATTCCCACTTGGACAATATTTCTTGTGATTTTAATTGTTAACGGAACGGTTAATACCTTTCTAATTGATATTTTATTTCCTTTTATTTATCTTTCTTTTTCCCTGAAGGTATTGCGGGCCTAGCAGTGACATATGGACTTAATCTAAATATGTTACAAGCCTCGTTGGTATGGAATCTTTGCCGAATGGAGAACAAAATTATATCGGTAGAGAGACTAATTCAGTACACTTGTATCCCGAGTGAGCCACCTCTTGTCATAGAAGAAAACCAACCAGATTCTTCCTGGCCATCGCATGGAGAAGTTGATATTCGGGATCTGCAGGTACTTTCTGTTGTTAGTTCTTTACTACTTCCTAAAAGCCCGATGTTGTCTATGGTGTTGTTCAGTTCTGTGATTTTATGTGATGGGTAGCGGTTCGTGAAAATGTGTGAAATGTAGGTACGGTATGCCCCTCACATGCCACTTGTATTGCGAGGTCTGACATGCACTTTCCGTGGAGGAATGAAAACTGGCATTGTAGGGAGAACTGGCAGTGGTAAATCAACTCTCATACAAGCACTTTTCCGAATTGTGGAACCCACTTCTGGTCAGATAGTGATAGACGGCATTAACATCTCCTTAATTGGGCTGCATGATTTGCGGTCTAGACTAAGCATTATCCCTCAGGATCCAACCATGTTTGAAGGGACTGTACGGAGCAACCTGGATCCGCTTAAGAGTATACAGATGAACAGATTTGGGAGGTGGGTTGGTTTCTTTCTTTGGTAGTTGAAAGAATGATCTCTTTATTACAATTTCCTCAAAAAATCAGGCATTTGCTGCTTTCAGGATTGGTGTTCCATGTGTGGCACCTGCTTATTTTATTTTATCTACTTGTTTCACTGTGCCAATTGTTTAGACTTTGGATAAGTGTCAACTTGGCGATGAAGTTAGGAGGAAAGAAGGAAAACTAGATTCTGCAGGTTTGTCTTTTCAGCTTCTCTGGCATGGAAGTTGTGTAGAATATTGCTATATATTGTGAAAATTTTGATGCTCATGCACATATGGGCAATGCAGTTAGTGAGAATGGAGACAATTGGAGTGTGGGTCAGAGGCAGCTGGTCTGCCTTGGCCGTGTGCTACTCAAGAAGAGTAAAGTATTGGTCCTTGATGAAGCTACTGCATCCGTGGATACGGCTACAGATAATGTGATTCAGGAAACTCTCAGGCAACATTTTGACAACTGTACAGTCATTACCATTGCACATCGGATAACTTCCGTTCTTGACAGTGGCATGGTTCTGCTCCTAATAACGGTTAGTGCGGCCATATCAGTTCATCTTACTCCTGTAGCTTTGCTCCCGCAGTATTTCATGGTAAATTGATTGTGTTTGGATTCTATGGCTGAACAGAATTCTGTGAATTCTTGGTGCAGGGCTTATCGAGGAATATGATTCGCCAACAAGATTGCTAGAAAACGAGTCCTCGTCTTTTTCTCAACTTGTAGCAGAGTACACTATGAGGTCAAATTCCAGTTTTTAAGCAGCTGATGCTACTCGGGCACTATCCAACTCTTGCAAGTATCTTGACAATGAAGAAAATTCAGTGACTTCTGAAAACTATGTGGGACAGTTGGACAACAATTTATTAGAGTGGGGCTAACACAATCATGTGGAAAAGTAAGTCCTTTGATTCTTGGGAAGGACTGAGAAGGCAGCTAATAATTGCAAGGACAAATCACAGGAAGGAAAAACTTACCCGGATACGTGCATGATGAGTATATATAATGGGATCAATCAAATATATGTAACATTCGGATGTGCAGATTTGGAAGACTAAGGGATATGGCTGCTGTAAAGGTGTGAGCTTGCTGCTGGCGTGAAGGGAAGGAGTTTGCTGTTGGCGTGGAAGGTAAAGAGCAAGAGAAGAGTTCGTGAGTTGGAGTTCAGAGTGTTCGGAAAAATTCACTTATGTTTGGTAAATTGTGAGTGTCGGCTGGGCTAAGGTTGGGCTGATCAGTACATTAGTAATGGACTGCTTATGCTATTGCTTTGTTAGTTTTTTTAGTGGGCTCGGTCTACCTTAGCCCAATGTCATCAGATTTGGCCCTGTTTGGTCACCAGGTAAAATCTGTTTGGCTTGCATTTTTTCATTTCTGTCAAGAATCTTGTATTGTGTGTTTAGAGAACGTGGAGGTTAGCTACCTCGAAATAAACTGTATGGAATGAAAGTGATTCATCTACTCAAATTCGTCTCTTACAAACTATTTCTCTATTACAATCAATTTGTTACAATACACATGAAGGAAGCCAGCGTCCCCGAACAAATTGCGTGAAAATGGGATTCAAATGAAAGAATTACGACAGGTTATTTTCTTTTCTTTTTTTTTTTTAACAGGTTGTCCAATTCCGTTAATGCCTACTTTACTAATCTTGAGATCTATACGGTCTCTGTCTCACACAAATCCAGTATGCCAAAAATCAAATAACTAGTCAAGCACGTGCTAAGAAAGCCGATTGAATTATTGCAAAACATTCGACGAAATTTCCAAAAGTTTGGTTGAAATGCCATCCCAATAGGGCCCAATATGTGGACTACTGACCCTCACAAATCGCAATGCCACATGGGGACATGGGAGTGAGGACATCATGATTAGAAACTATACCCAAATTTCCTTTGAAAGCAATAATTAAAGATGTAGTGTCCGACGATTCTCCTCTTGGATTCGCATTATGATATATATAAATTTATAGTTTTGGAATTTGTATTTTGTTATAATTTATTTTTAGATATTAAAAAGTTTAATATTAAAATTTCTTTTTAATACTTCTCAAAAATCTTTCTCATAATACGTGTCTTCCTTTCTTAACCTTCAAAACTTCACAATTTCTGAAATTCATATATTTTAAGGCAAGAGTGGTCACGGGCTCAATTTCTTGAGAGTCTCCGTCTCCTTTACACTTTGCATGATCACTCTTTCTCGAATGAAATATTCTTTTTTTTTTTAATGTTTTATATATACTTTTTTTGATATTTTTTGTATATAACTAAAATGTCCTTGATATCTTGAGAATGGAGAGAAGGTTCGTTAGTTGTGGTGTGACTTGATCACAAGAGATGGAGAGAGTATTCAATTTTTAGGTCGCAATTTGGCAACAAAATAAGATTTTTTTTTGTCGGAGTTTCATCCGCAAAACAAGGTAAAAACAACAGAAAGTCGTTGACAGTGACTCGGTCATTGATCAAGGGGAATAAGTTTCCATTTTTAGGGTCCAATCAACATCAATCCATCTTAAGTTTCTTCCTTCTGTTGTAGAATTTCATATCCAAGACAAAAGGCAAAAAAAAAAAAAAAAAAACCTAAAGTTTACCGGTTATAGCTTGGTCAATATTTCCCTCAACCCAAAAAATAGCGTGTTTATCTGTATGGACTTGTAAACATGTCGTTTGTTAAAAAAGGATAAGAAACCAGAAACCGTGTGAAAGGAAAGAACCACTCCTACTCACTTCAATGATCTCATCCCATTTTATAGATATTGATTTCATTTAAGTAATGGAAGAAATTTACTACATCATTACCCTGATCCATTACACCCCCATCCAAAGAGGTTGATGTCTAGTAGTTAAAACTTGAGATTTTAGATGTGCTCTCTTTAATAAGTCTCAAGTTCAAAATTACTACGTGTTATCAATAGTATTGGGACCAAGCCCGCAAGGTCATTGACACTGTAATACGGTTCGGTTTGTATGAAATAGGAAATCTGCACATATCCACAATATTAGTTGAAGAGACCCAAGAAAATAACTAACCTATTTAGTGTGGGATGAAGGGACTGGTATAGACTCAAAAATTAGTTGAAAGAGCCCCAACAAAACACTAACGCTATATCTTAGAACCAGAATATTCTTTCTCTCTCTTTTCTTATTTTTTTTTTTTGACTTTTTTTTCGGGTTTCCAAACACTAACTCTTTCCCCTTGGCTTAGAAAGTTACCTTTTTTTTCTTGTTCATGTTTTTGGCCCCTTCCTAAGGGCCTTTATAAAAGAGGCACCTAATGCGATCTCATAATTTGACGGATCCATACAAATGGCGTGAAAATGGCATTCAAATGAAAGAATTATGTCGGGTTACTTTCTTTTCTTTTTTTAACTCTTTTTTTAATTGGTTGTCGGTCGAGTTAATAACTACTTCGATTAATCTTGAATATGTGATAATCTTCTTAATTTTGTGTTGATATGTATCTTGACTAATCTTAAGTTTTGCAGTCTCTTTTTCTCACACAAACAGGGTATGCCAAAAGTTAAATAACTAGTCAAGCACGTGCTAAGAAAGCCGATTGAATTATTGCCAAAACCATTCAAACAAAATTTCCAAAAGTTTAGTTGAAATGCCATCCCAATAGGGGCCAAGTTTTAATGTGGACTACTAACCCTCACAAATCGCAATGACACATGGGGAGATGGGAGTGAGGACATCATGATGTGAAACTATAGCCAAATTTCCTTTGAAAGTAATAATTAAAGATGTAGAGTCCGACGACCTTTGAATTCGCATTATGATAATTTATTTTATTATATTGAAAATTTAATATCAATTTTTTTTAATATTCTTAAAAAATCTTTTCAAAAATAAGTATCTTTCTTTCTCAACCTTCAAAGTGTCACGGTTCATAATTCATATATTTTAGAGCAGGAGTGGGCTCAACTTTTTCGGAGTCTCCGTCTCCTTTGTACCTTGCATGATCACTGACTCTTGAATGAAAGATTTTTTTTTTTGTTTTATATATAATTTTTTTGATATTTTTTGTATATAACTAAAATGTCCTTGACTCTTGAGAATGGGAGAAGGTTTGTTAGTTGTGGTGTATTTTTGGTGACTCGATCCTCGAGAGATGGAGAGAAATTTTTAGGTTGCAATTTGGCAACAAAATAAGATTTTTTTTTTTTTGGAGTTCATCCACAAAAATAAGGTAAAAACAACAGAAAGTCGTTGACAATGAGTCGGTCCTTGATTAAGAGGAAAAAGTTTCAATTTTATGGTCCAATCGGCTCCAATCCATGTTAAGTTTCTTCCTTCTTTTAGAATTTCATATCCAACACAAAAGGCAAAAAAAACGTAAAGTTTGCCAGTTATAGCTTGCAATATTTCACCTCAACCCACAGAAAACTAGCGTCTTGATGTATGGACTTATAACCTGTCACTTTGTTCAAAAACGACAAGAAACATAAACCGCGTGAAAGGAGAAGAACCACATCTGCTCACTTCAATTAGTCATCCATTTTATAGATATTGATTTCATTTAAGTAATGGAAGAAATTTACTACATCGGTGACTGACTCATTACACCCAATTCCAAGAGTTGATTTAGTAGTTAAAACTTGAGATTTAGATATTTGCTCTTTGTAAGGTTTCAAGTTCAAAACCTATTACGTGTTGCCAATCGTTTAGGACCATCCGCAAGGTCATTAACACTGTAATGATCCGGTTTGTATGAAATGGAAAACTACACAGATCCAAATGTTAGTT
The DNA here is from genome assembly GCA_003952965.2 of Morella rubra. Lineage (NCBI taxonomy): Eukaryota > Viridiplantae > Streptophyta > Magnoliopsida > Fagales > Myricaceae > Morella > Morella rubra. The sequence goes on along the minus strand of RXIC02000495.1, from coordinate 303,447 downwards.
GAGGAGACTCAAGAAAATACTAAACATGTTAGTGTGGGATAAAAGGATTGTACAAATTCAAGAATTAGTCGAGGAGCCCCAACAAAACACCAAAAGCTATATGTTAAACCAGTTTCTTTCCTTGTGTTTGTTGTTGTTGTCCTCCTCCACCCCCCTCCCCCTCTTTTTCAGGTTTTCCAAACACTACTCTTTCCACTTGACTTCAAAAATTATGGCTCCGTTTGTTTTAGTCTCAAAAAATTTTCAAATTTTTTTACAATCACTGTTTTATCAATTCCAATACATTTTCACCAACTCAATAACATTTTATAAATTTCAATAATTTTTAATACATTTTTTACCAATCCCAAGAGAATCTACACTACCTCTAAAAAAAATAAACACAAAAAAACTATTTGTAACTAACTAACATGGATACCGATCTCAAATGTGCTTTTTCATCTCAATATTTTTGGGACATACTGAAAATTTCCAAGCAAAACAAATGCATACCACTCTAAAAAATTTTTAACATTTTACACAAATACATCTCACCCTTCACAACCCCAATAAATTATCAATAAAGT
>RXIC02000495.1:234002-300623 GCA_003952965.2 Morella rubra | reverse complement strand
CAAGTCAAGTTTGCTTTCCTGTATCCTGGGAGAAGTACCCAAGATCTCTGGGACTATTAAGTTGTGTGGCACAAAGGCCTATGTTGCTCAGTCACCGTGGATACAAAGTGGGAAGATAGAAGAGAACATATTGTTTGGTAAGGAGATGGAGAAAGAAAAGTATGAGAGGGTCCTTGAGGCTTGTTCCTTGAAGAAGGACCTGGAGATTCTCTCATTCGGGGATCAGACAGTCATAGGTGAGAGGGGAATCAATTTGAGCGGCGGGCAGAAGCAAAGAATCCAAATTGCACGAGCTTTATACCAAGATGCTGATATTTATCTGTTTGATGATCCTTTTAGTGCGGTTGATGCTCATACAGGATCCTACCTCTTTAAGGTAATTTATCACCCGGTTCAAAGGCCACTGTATTTATGTAAAATGAGTTTGCTTTTGAATTTAATTTTTGTATAAAGCTGTTGATGTATGACGTTTGAAGATATGATCTTGTGTTTGAGTTGAGGTACTTGAAAATCCTTTGAATACCGTTGCACTCTGTTTTGTTTTGATTCCTGTCGTGGTTGTGTAGCTTCAGAATGTATATTTACTTGTATATGGCAGGAATGTTTGCTGGGCCTTTTGAGTTTGAAAACAGTGATATATGTTACTCATCAAGTGGAGTTCTTACCTGCTGCTGATCTTATCCTGGTGAGCCGTTCACATCTAGTTTCTTTCCAGTTTTTTTAGAATGAACTAATTAAGGACAGATTTTTCTTCCCTTTTGCATTGGCAAACTGAATGTCTAAATTACTATCAGGTCATGAAAGATGGAAGGATTACTCAAGCTGGAAAGTACAGTGACATCCTTAATTCTGGAACCGACTTTATGGAACTTGTGGGAGCGCATCAGAAAGCTTTGTCAGCTCTTGATTTTGCTGAGGCAGGGGTAGTTTCTGATGGTATGGGTAAGGAAGTCGGGAGTACCATAACTACTAATGGGGTTGTTCAAAAACATGAAAATAAAGATGTTCAAGATGGTAAAGCAGATGACAAAGTTGGGTCAAAGGGCCAGATTATCCAAGAAGAAGAGAGAGAGAAAGGTAAAGTTGGGTTTTTAGTTTACTGGAAATATATTAGTATGGCCTACAGAGGAGCTCTTGTGCCCTTTATATTGCTGGCACAGGTTCTCTTTCAGCTACTTCAGATTGGAAGCAATTATTGGATGGCGTGGGCAACTCCTGTGTCACAAGATGTGAAACCTGCTGTCGGTATCTCTACTCTTATAATGGTCTATGTTGCTTTGGCCATTGGAAGTTCTTTTTGCATCCTTGTGAGAGCCACACTTCTTGTAACGGCTGGGTACAAGACTGCCACCCTCCTCTTCAATAAAATGCACTTTTGCATTTTTCGTGCCCCCATGTCATTTTTTGATGCCACACCCAGCGGACGAATCCTGAACAGAGTAAGTGAACAATTACGTATGGTGGTGATTAGTTTAGTGCTTAATGGACATAATTGGGAATTTTTTAATTGCTCTAATTTTCAGATTAAGCAATTCCTCTCTCCCTCTCTCTCATAGACATGTACACTCCGACACAATCACACAGACATGCAAGCAACAAGCACGCACATTTTTTTTGAGTTGAACATGATGGATGGAAAAAGTTGTATTAAATTATTTGTATTTTTCCTTGCAGGTTTCTACGGACCAAAGTGTAGTGGATTTGAACATGGCATTTCAAGTTGGGTCGTTTGCCTTCTCGATGATCCAGCTCCTTGGAATCATTGCAGTGATGTCTCAGGTTGCGTGGCAGGTTTTCATCATCTTTTTCCCAGTAATTGGGGCTTGCATCTGGTATCAGGTATTCCATCTGGCTCTGGCAGAATGTTCTGTTACATATTATGCTGAAACATTGCTCAATCAGATGAATAAAAAATGACATAAATGGTATCACGAGATGTTCATTATATATTTCTTTACATTTTATTCTTTCTATATACTAGAAGCTCTGAGAGCTTATGTCGAATCATACCCAGAGTTGCATAATGATGGTATATTTGTTTATCAAATATGTTTTCATAGGATTGATGTCTATCAAATTGCTAGAGGATGTAATCAGTTGGGCTATTTTGGCCTCGGAAATTTCTCATTTGAACTACCTAAAGAGCTAGTTATTAGAAACATCTATCAAACCTAACTCTCCATTTAATAATAAATGCAATGTCTTATTAGTATTCTTCATGCGGATAGAGATGCTCTCATGAACTTTTAATTTTTCAGCAATATTACCTCCCTTCAGCGCGAGAACTAGCAAGATTAGTTGGAGTGTGCAAAGCTCCAGTGATACAACATTTTGCTGAAACAATATCAGGCTCAACAACTATCAGGAGCTTTGATGAAGATTCAAGATTTAGTGGCGCAAATATGAAACTGACGGATGCATATTGCCGGCCAAAGTTCAACATAGCTGGTGCAATGGAATGGCTGTGCTTCCGCTTAGATGTGTTGTCTTCAATCACATTTGTCTTCTCTTTGTTTTTCTTGATCTCTATTCCAGAGGGACTCATTGATCCAGGTACTGATTCCCACTGGGTGTGTTACGGACAATATTTGTTGATCTTGATTTGAATTCTTAAAGGAACACGGTTAATACCTTTCTAATTGATATTTTATTTCCTTCTATTTATTTCTCTTTTTCCCTGAAGGCATTGCGGGCCTAGCAGTGACATATGGACTTAATCTAAATATGTTACAATCCTGGGTAGTACGGAATCTTTGCCAAATGGAGAACAAAATTATATCGGTAGAGAGACTAATTCAGTACACTTGTATCCCGAGCGAGCCACCTCTTGTCATAGAAGAAAACCAACCAGATTCTTCCTGGCCATCGCATGGAGAAGTTGATATTCGGGTTCTGCAGGTATTTTCTGTTGTTAGTTCTTTACTACTTCCTAAAACCCCTATGGTGGTATTGTTCAGTTCTGTGATTTTATGTGATGGGTAGCAGTTCGTGAAAATGTGTGAAATGTAGGTACGGTATGCCCCTCACATGCCAATTGTATTGCGAGGTCTGACATGCACTTTCCGTGGGGAATGAAAACTGGCATTGTAGGGAGAACTGGCAGTGGTAAATCAACTCTCATACAAGCACTTTTCCGAATTGTGGAACCCACTGCTGGTCAGATAGTGATAGACGGCATTAACATCTCCTTAATTGGGCTGCATGATTTGCGGTCTAGACTAAGCATTATCCCTCAGGATCCAACCATGTTTGAAGGGACTGTACGGAGCAACTTGGATCCGCTTGAAGAGTATACAGATGAACAGATTTGGGAGGTGGGTTGGTTTATTTCTTTGGCAGCTGAAAGAATGATCTCTTTATGACATTTACCTCAAAAAATCAGGCTTTTGCTGCTTTTAGTATTGGTGTTCCATTTTTGGCACACCTGCTTATGTTATTTATCTATTTGTTGTTTCACTGTGCCAATTGTTTAGGCTTTGGATAAGTGTCAACTTGGCGATGAAGTTAGGAAAAAAGAAGGAAAACTGGATTCTACAGGTTTGTCTTTTTAGCTTCTGTGGCATGGAAGTTGTGTAGAATATTTCCATATATTGTGAAAATTTTGATGCTTATGCACATATGGGCAATGCAGTTACTGAGAATGGAGAGAACTGGAGTGTGGGTCAGAGGCAGCTGGTCTGCCTTGGCCGTGTGCTACTGAAGAAGAGTAAGGTATTGGTCCTTGATGAAGCAACTGCATCTGTCGATACGGCTACAGATAATCTGATTCAGGAAACTCTCAGGCAACATTTTTACGACTGTACTGTCATTACCATTGCACATCGGATAACTTCCGTTCTCGACAGTGGCATGGTTCTGCTCCTAAATAGCGGTTAGTGCGGCCATATCAGTTCATCTTGATCCTGTAGCTTTGCTCCCACAGTATTTTCATGGCTAGATTGATTGTGTTTGGATTCTATGGCTGAACAGAATTCTGTGAATTCTTGGTGCAGGGCTTATCGAGGAATATGATTCGCCAACAAGATTGTTAGAAAACAAGTCCTCGTCTTTTTCTCAACTTGTAGCAGAGTACACTATGAGGTCGAATTCCAATTTTTAAGCAGTTGATGCTAGTTAGGCACTACCGACTCTGGCAAGAATCTGACAATGACGAAAAATCAGTGGCTTCATGACCTTGTGTGAAGTGGGCTGAGCCATTTTAGTGCAGTCTAGGTGACTCAGTCATTGGTTGCTGTTTTAGAGGCATATTCAATCAACAGAGGGTGTATACCTATGTGTTGGTAGAGTAACTAAAGTTGTAAATTATTTGCTTGAAACAAACCCTACTTATGGATTTGATATGGAGTAGTTCAACGCCATTTTATATTCCTACGTACGCCCCCCCCCCTCCTCTCTCTCTCTCTCTCTCTCTCTCTCTATAGGGAGCTTTTCCCTCCTCTGTAGGTACGTACCAATTTGTCTACATTTGCAAGAGTGTCATGTTCAGCGATATAATGGCTATATTTGGGTTGGTCTTGAAAACGTTTTTTTTTTTTTTTTAATTAGTAAGAAAATGAAATAAGATTTTTGTGCGAGAAATTGAGACTAATGATAACTACAAAATATTTGCTCTTCGGGTCTAAGCAGTCTTTTCATCAAATCGTCCTTTTTACTATACTAAATATAAAAAATTTATTTAAATAATTTTTTCTTTCACTTTTTTACGAACTCTAACACTCTGTGTGATGTTTGATTGTTAAAATTTTGAAGGACGAGGGTTGGTAAAAGAATGAAGATATTTTATAAGAACCGTTGAAAAAATGAAGAGAAAGAAGATTTGAATGAATATTATAATAAAAGAATTATTTGATTGAGAGAGAGATTACTTTATAGTTTTTTTAATCAGACTAAAAATTTTGAGTGTGGCAATCAAACATCTCTTAAAATTTTAACTACTTCAAAATTTTAACACTCAAATACTAATATAAAAATATTTTCAAAATTATTAAACAAACACAGCCAATAATTGTTTACTTTTTAAACAAATTAAATAAAGGTATTTATTATAGATTAATTATTGTTATATTGATAAAAACTCGTATAACTCACCAAGAGAAGTGCTTTATTTTAATTAATTAATTTGTTTGTGATTCGCTTAAATTGAACGCTAAATAGTACACCACCCCACGATGAAAAAAGGAAACAGGAAAAAAAGGACCCAAAACTCCGATGCGAAAGGGCAAAAGGAAAAAGGAATAAAATAGCCACTTGGGTCCTGGGCTGGGCTCGTTGAATTTTCATACCAATTAGGCCTGGCGATACTATTGCAACTCCCACAACCCAGAGGGCAGTCCCAGTCAAATTTGCTTCTCTCCCACTTGCGCCAACAGCCAATTCTTCGAACTCTTCTCCGAACAGCCAACACGTCGCTGGACAAATCTCAATCTCACAGCACTTTTCTCTAGGTTTCTCTTCAACCTTGACACTTCCGCTACCTCCTCCTTTCTTTCTCACCCTCTCTAACTCTCTCCAAAGCATTAGCATAGCAATTTTAGCTCGCTTTTTTTTTTTATCAGTTTATTTTGTTACTTCATAGTTGGTCAGCTATAAAGCAGCAGTAAAGTTATTCAATTCTTTGGCTTGAATTTTGGGTTTGCGGTCAAATTGAGGGAGTTTTTGTTTATTGTTTTTGTTTTCTTCGTTTGATGAAAGTTATGGGTATGGCACTTGAATGGTCGATCTCCAATGCGCCGAGGTGCATTTCTGGCGCGAAATCATCATATATAGTGCCTTACTTCGATCGGCAAATGAGAATACGGATGAAGGTTTTGGATAAAAGTAATTGTTACCCATCGCGGTTAGAGTTGAATTGCATTGGTCCCAGTGGTTTTGGGAGCTATTTTAGAGCTAAATATAAAGATCAGAACTTGAGTTTGTGTAGAGCTAGTTTGAAATGCGTAGGTGAAGATAGTGAGAGTTTGTGTGGTAAAGATGTGGATTCAGGTGTGAATTTAAACTCATTCAGAGAGTTGGTGAAGTGTGGAATCGTTTTGGCGGCAATGGTTTGTGGGGTGTTGGTCTTTGGGTGTAGGAGAGTGTTTGCAATGGAAGGTGTGACAAACGCTGGTTATGGGGTTATTGGTCAGAGCATTTTGTTATTGAGGAATGCCTGGCCCAAGACGTTACAGGTTCTTCGGGTTTTCAAAGAGCAGGGTCTGATTTTGGCAGCGCTTTTGGGTCTCTCGGCCTTTTTCTCAATGGCTGAGACTTCGATTACCACACTTTGGCCGTGGAAGGTATTATTCCCTGATACTGAGTACTTCTGTGTTCTTAGTGTTAATAATTCTAATAATTGTTGTCGTTCGAACTGAGGTTAATAATTGCATCATCTTGGGTTAATGCAATTTTCATGATACCTGCTTTTTGAAGCTAACGAACATAGTATTGGTGTTAGTAATATCGTCTCCTCATTGGTGGGGCACAAACTACATGTACTTCTCCTTTTCCCGTTATTATTCTGGTTTCTATGTCTTGTGGTATGAGAGTGACCGAGTAGATTACGATCCTAGTTGGTAGACTGTTTTGTGAGATGTGCTGTGTGCACGTAGACTCTAAAATTTCTTCTGGAATGTGGCTCTACAACTTTATAGCTTAAAATTGCTTACTTCATTTAGTAAGGAAGTCAACTTCTCACATGAGGGTTGACCCAGCTAAAAGTTGCTCTCTTTTGTATATGAACTACTAAGTTCTTTGATTTTTGAAGATACAAATCTTATGAAATGTGAATGCTTAGTTAATGAAATTCGGTGGCCATTTGGAAGATGATCCCTGCTTGCATTTGGTGGAGTTTGTGGAGGGAGAGGAATGGGAGATGTTTTGAAGACAGGGCTGTGTCTTTGTCTAGTTTGGGGGGATCTATGTTGCATTCTCTTTTTCTGTGGGCTAATACGGTTTTGGGTTATCCTTTTGTGGGTTTGCCAGATTTTCTTAGTTTTTTAGCTTGTATGCTTTAGATGTTGTCAGTATAGTCTCTTGTACTGTCAACTTTCTTTTTCTTTAATAAGATTGGCTTACTTATAAAAAAAAAGTTAATGTTTAGATCGTCAAACCATGGGGGATATATTTTTGTCTGAGAAATAATTCCTTGTGCCTACATTTGTGATGAGATTGATTTTCTCTTTCCTCTGTCATCTGATATCAATCCGTATCAGGTACGTGAGTTGGCTGAAAAGGAGCCTGAAAATGGTGTCTTCAGAAAGCTTCGCAGTGATGTTACGCGGTTCCTAACTACTATACTTATTGGCACAACGTACTGAACATATCATGGTTCTCAGTGTTAAAGATCCAGTTTTCTTAGCTTTGAATTTCAACCATTGTTTGTCATTTTGGATTTTATATTTGTTCTCAGTGTTGTGAATATTGGAGCGACAGCCTTAGTCACAGAAGCTGCGACAGCAATATTTGGTGAAGCTGGTGTTAGTGCAGCAACTGGAGTAATGACTGTATGTCCCATTATCCTGTTGCTTGATCAATAGGAGAAATGTAGTGTGAACCTTAAGGGTTTGAGTTAGTGTAAATAGCCTTCGAACATATATTAGTTTTTCTGACTATAGAATATAATGTAGAAATTCAAGCCCATTAGGCTGTTAATGTTCGCTATTTCTTTTTTTCTCATTAATTCCTGCTGTTCTATAGACTTGCTAACTTTCCAGCGGCAAAAGCATTTGTGTGTGGGACCTAAATTCTGGCAAGTGAAAACAGAGGATAATTTAACTGATATTCCATGATACTTGTTTGTCAGATGATAGCAGTTGTATCTCATTAAAATTTCATGTTCTACCCTTTTTCTTATCCATTCTTAGCCTATTTCTTTTATCAACTGTGACTCTCTTAAACATAACTGTCCAATCATATTTACCCTTTACCCAAAACAAGTACGCTACAGTCCAAAAGCAATATGTGGCTTTAGTCAGCATTGGGGTTTGTACCCTATCTATAAAGATGCATATTACTGATTTTTGGTTGTCTTATAGAAGATAATGGTGGGACTTTTATTTCAATATCAAATGAAGCAACGAGATCAGTCTTTTCAAGCTTAATTGAGTAGACTGTTATGCATGTTGAAACCTGTTCAGTTACAAAAATGGGGTGTTAAAATGTGCCAACGTAGTTACTTTGGTTTTATTTTCTCCGGATCTTTACAATATTCTAGCAGATCAAAGCATACACAGGAACAAGGAAGACTTATGTTTGTTCCATTGCATGTTTCTCATGGAGTGAATATTGAGTATCTTTTTTTTTTTCCCAATGATTCTAGGTAGCCATCTTGCTTCTCACAGAAATCACTCCGAAAAGTATAGCTGTCCACAATGCAACCGAAGTTGCTAGGTTTGTGGTAAGTTTAGCTGTTCAGTTATTAGTGCTTAGCAGATGCAACCAGTTCTACAACTATTATTTATGACACGTTTTCATCAATGCTTCTAGGTCAGACCAGTGGCATGGCTTTCCTTGGTATTATATCCTGTGGGAAGAGTTGTTACATTTTTATCTATGGGGATGCTAAAACTCCTTGGTTTAAAAGGAAGAAGGTGTGCTCTATTAACCACATCTTTGTCTCTCAGTAACTCTACGGTCATGTTGTACTTTTACCTGTTGCACCATTTCAGAAGGTTTCTTAGGTTTTCTATTTGAGTGGTGATGTTGCTTTTATATACGATATTATTTTTTGACTTTTCATTTAATGAGGTTGAACAAGTTTAGAAAAAATAAAAGAATGTGAATATCAGAGGAAAAGTTCTCATTCGTTGTTCTGTTGGTGCTGCTTGACAATTACCTGCTACTTCTGCATTCTGGGATTTGTTACTTTTCTGTGTTATATGCCTTTTTAAGTCGCATCACAAGTCATTCAAGGTCCTGTACATAGAGGAGTACAAAAGAATACAGGATCATAATGTGGATAGTGGTAAGCTAGGGGAGGTTGAAAGCCAACTTATTTCATAGATAAAGTACAATTGATTGTTTTGGGCATAATATGGCTATGTTTTTAATGGTGTAGCGAGGACAATTATTACAGTTTTTTTTAAATTATGGTTTTCTTTTAATTAAAATTAAGAAAATAAAAATATCCTTAGCACCATGTGTCGTTGGCAACAAGAACCACAGTACTGATCTGCTCGAAATTCAAAGCTCACGTTCCCGAATTCATATATATTTCTCACTTTATATTGAAAATAATTTTAAGTAAAAGTTAATCTTATCTTATTACCAAATATTGCCTGCCCTGTAAAATGACAAACAGGCCCTTGGATTTGTCATAATAAAACGAGATGAGTCATGAGTACGTGGCAATAAACACGTCAGCGTCTTGCCATTAACGAAGATATTTTTTCTGGGAAGGAGCGGCTGATGTATACTTTGCAGAGAATCCGACCACCGTATTAAAAATTTAAAAGTCTGACAAATACGTTTATCTATAAATATACTTTAATTCCACAAGATTGGGAAAGGAATATGCTTGCAAATATATTCCAATAAAACTTTCTGCCATATGATATATATTGATATTATTTATAATATATATTCGCATGCAGTTTTCCAAAAAAACATTCCAATTTTTCTACTATTCTTATCTCCTCGAAATACATTATCCGTCCATGTTAAGTCTCCTCGAGGTTTCAAAACTCTGCCCTTTTCCTTTGTCACTTTGCTGCCTCACCTCACGGGTGGAATCACCTACTTCTTGTTTTTTTTTTTGCTAATTAAAAGTTTGCCCATCCTGAACAGATCATGTTGTTGACAATAAAATAATTTTGGAATAACCTACTTCTTTTTTTTTTACTAATTAAAAATTTGCCCACTAAGCGTATTGAAACACCAAACAGACCAGGATTTTGATACAAGTGTGTTTGAGTAATAAAATTTTAGGCAATTAAAATTTTAAAATATGAGAGTTAGTGAAAAGTAAAAATAATTTATTAGAGTAGTAAAAAAGTGAAAAAATAAAATATTTGAATAAGTATTATAATAAAAAATAATGATGTGATAATAAGATAGATTATTTTATAATTTTGATAATATAAAATAATTTTTATTTTTATCAAATTATTATTTTATTATAAAAAATTCATTAAAGCATGCGGTATGTAGTGGGTTTAGTGTCACAAGCATGATGGATAATTGATTTCGTAGTGTTTGCCAAACTGAAATTTTAACACATAAAATTTTATCATCATTACAATTCTTTCTTTCTTTTTACTTTTTCACAAATTTTTTTTATTTTTTATTTACTTTTTCACTTTTTCACTAACTTTTTAATTCTCTCTTTACTTTTTGAGAAATTGACTATTTAATCCTTAAATTTTTACCCTTTTCGCATTTTAGTCCTTATATTTCAAATTTCAAATCTAAAGCCCTTATATACCATACTTTTGACGATGAGGCCCTTCTATTAGGCTCTCGTCCATCCTTTTAACAGAGGCTCAAAACACATCAGCAATAAAGCCACATGTCACGCGTATAAGCCACATCAGCAATTATTTCGAAGTACACATGGAGTATGTTCTAAACGGCGCCATTCAGTCATATTTTTGTTTTCACGCAAGTTTGTTTTCAGACAAAATTCAATACGGCGCCGTCCACATATGACTGGTTCACGAGAATTGCTTTCAGAAATCAATACGCTGTCGTCCATCTTGAAATCAAAGAAATCCCCTTTCCCACAGGCTTCTCAAACCTTTTAGATATTTGTGGTCCCCCCAAATTCCTCACACCAATCTTGAAGCCTAGGAAAAGTTGTGCCTGAATCTTGAATTTCAAGCCTTGTTTTTGTTTGTTTTCGCAACACCATCAGTGGATTTGAGCGAAGATTGTAGTTTCTGTGCAAAAAAAACAAAGCTTGTCGATCACTCAGAGAGATGTCATCAGGTATTGTAATTTTTCCCCTTAACTATGGTCTTTGAAGAGAAAGAGTGGGTCACTGGCATTTGTGATATCTTATTGGAGAATCATGAAGTACTTTGTTCAAAAACCTTCTTTTGTAGCCGAGCATTTTTTAGGGACATGCGTGGGTCAATGTTTGTCGATGGCAGAGTATCTTGGAGAGGGAAGGGAAGAGGAAAGGGAAGAGGGAGGCGAAGAGGAAATAATGGAAATGAGGCCCCAACTGGAGACAGTGGCTTGGTAAGATATGAGTGTTATTTTGTTTGTTGGATTGTTTTTGAAGATTTTTTTTATACAGATGCCTTTTTCTAATTTTTTGGGTTTATGAAATGCAAGATACTGGAGAGACTACTACACAAGAGACGCCAGAAGGGTGCAGTGGCGTGACTCAGCACACTTAAGGATTACCAAGACTGCTGGATTTCAATTTCCCTTATTTTTTTTGTTGGTAGTAATAGTGTTGTGAACCAGTAATGAACAGAATGTTAGGAAGGAATGGCCAGCTTGTATTTTTGTGGCATTTTGAGGATGGATTATGGTTTTGTATATGTGGAACTGATTGTTGGACAGGCTATGTTGAGTATTTGAACAGCCTGTGTTAAGTATTTGGACAGCTTGTTTTGAATATTTTGGGAGTATTTGGACAGCCTGTGTTGAGTATTTGGACAGCTTAATCTGAAAATATGCAGAAAATTGACATAGCTTAATCTGTTTGTACACCATTACATAGCTGAATCATAATCTGTTCTAACCTTTATCCTGTCATTGACACATTACACAACAAAATTGACTGGATACAAATCATACAACCTATACCATTACATAGCTGAATCAGATTCTAACAACAAAATTTACACAAGAAACAAGATCTTGACAACACATCACTTTTATGCCTTCAACAACAGTGCTCCCATAATTACAATGACAGCCCACGATGCTCTCACAATACATTTAAGCGTTTTCACAGAACCCTTAAGCACAACCACTTCGGATTGTAAATCCTTTACTTTCTTCATTAAATATGGTCCCACTTCCATTCCACGTGGGCACGTTGGAGGATCAAACCAGGCGAAAAATCCACAAGCTTTCTGCAAGAAATGGAAGTCGTAAGTTAGTGAAGTATATGCTTAAATGCCACATTCATTGCTTCCATCTTTAGTGCGCACCCCTGATTTCCAGACGAAACATTCCACTTCTGCAAGAAATAGACGTAAGTTAGGAAGTGCAAGAAATGATTCGGCATTATATGGGGTTCATCTTCTATAGGACGAAACCCCCTGTGTTAATATAAAACGTGTTTTTGTGTTCAACTTTCATTGTTTGAGCATTCCCGCTGTTGCTTATGCTATTCCCTTAGTAGGAATAAAAAATGGCAGGTTAGGGACAAAAAAAAAAAACAAAAGTTCCAGCCTTTGTTGTTATATGTTTTATGAAGATTCCATCAATTTCCTTGTTATGCATTTATTCCACAGAGAAAAAGAACGCACACCTTCTTCCGCCAATTGAATGGAAACTCCTTGGAATAAATTTTGGGGCTCAAGTCACCTAAGATGAATTTCACAGGTCACTACCTTTTACACGAGGACAATTCAAAAGTATTTTACACCTAAGCTATGACGAACCTTACATGATCAGTTCTAGACTGCCATGGGCCTTACACTTAGTCATTTGATGCTCATACTAGCTAAAGTAGTTCTGAAAGCCTACAACAGCTCACTGGTTAGCATCAGATACAATATCAGCAGACCAAACCCCAATCTATTTCTTTCCCTCAGACTCCAACCTTTTTAGGAATCATTGTTAACAAATAAGCCATTGTTTGTAAAGGAAGCAGTGTTTCTAATTGTATTACAAAGTCATCGTTTTTGCACATATTAATTGCTGACCTCTTATGCATTTGGAAATGAGCAACTTCTATGTAGAAAAGGGGCAGTCGCAAACCCCACTACCTGAACTATAGGACAGTGCCGCCAACATACTCTCTGTTACAAGAATAGCAACACACAACGGAACTCCAGAATGTGTCTAAAGCTCCATCTAACTTTTGACAACTCCAGAATGTGTCTAAAAGCTAATCTAAAGCTTTCTCAAACAAACATAACAACAAATATGGGTAAACGAAGCTCACATATCTGAAGATTTACCTTTTCTCCGACAAATTTGAAGAAGTTATTTGTGCAGGCTCCAACCGAATCTCCAAATATGGGTAAGCGTAGCTCACACCGATCTCACAGCAAATGAAATCCTCTCTGGCTCTTAGGGTTCATACGAAAGGGGTGGAATTTCTGGTTCAGCCGAAATGAAGCAAAACGATGAGCTTCACTTTAAGTTAAACGGTGTAGTTTGAATCCCCTCAAAACGGTGTGCTTCGTCAATTTATGTCAAAACGATGTGCTTCAAGCTTTGAATAAAACGGTGTGCTTCAATTTGGTCTTATTTCCTTCGATCTGCAAAAAGTTGTCGTCAATGGAGTCAGCCTAGTTGGCAGCTGACATGGAGCCTTCGTTAAAGGGATGGATGGAAATCTGACGGAAGGCCTCATCTTAAAAGTATAGAATATAAGGACTTTAAATTTAAAATTTGAAATCTAGGAACTAAAATGTAAAAATTGTAAAAACCTAAAGACTAAATTATCAATTTCCTTTATTTTTTTATCTACTCTTAAAATTTTACTCCCAAATACTATATTTAATTATTAAAAAATAATTCACAAACAAATAGTCAAGTACGTGCTAAGAATAAGTGCCCGAATTATTAAAAAAGACTCCCAGAGAGTTGGTTGAAATGTGATCCGAATGGGGACTAGTGACCCTAACAAATCACAGCAACTTGGACCCTCGTGACGTGAAACTTTACACAAAAAAGACTCTTGGGTTTGTCAATTGGCTCGGGGAAGAGAAAGTACACAGTGACAGCGACATAAGTTACGAGTACGTGACAATCAACACGTCAGCGTCTTGCCCATTAACGACGATATTTCTTGAAGGAGAAGCGTCTCAGCTTCCGTCTCCGTCTCCGTCTCCGTCTCCTTCGGTTATTGAAAGAGAGGATTCCACGTGAAGAACCGAAAATCCAAAGGCTGCAAACGAGCCACGAAGCCATCCCCATTTGCACCTTTGCATGGCTATTTTGAGCGGGGTGTTTATTTGTTAAAATTTTAAAGAATATTCTTAAAATTTTAAGAATTTTTTAGATATTGAGATTTTATTAGAGTTTATAAAATTTTTAGAGTGTATGTAGATATTAAAAATTTTAGAGTATGTTTAACTGGCTCCAAATTTCAAGACACTAAAATATTTGGTAAATAAAAATTACTTTTATTATACGAAAGACCACACTTTTTCTTTTTCTTTTTTCAATATTTAATACATAATTTTAAAATATAACTAATTGGCCCTTCAGAAAGCGAGAAGGTTCGTTGGTTGTGGTGTATTATGGGTGCCTTGGTCCTCAAGACATGGAAGAATATTCAAATTTTTAGTCAAAATTTGACCCAAAATAAGATATTTTTTTGTTGGGGTTTCATCCACAAAACAGGGTAAACAACGAGAGAAAAGTCATTGTTAGTGACTAGGTCCTTGATTAAGATGAATAATGTTCAATTTTTTAGGGTCCAATCCATCTTAAGTTTTTACCTTTTTTTTTTTAGAATTTCATATCCAAGATAAAAGGATAAAAATAAACCTAAAGTTTGCAAGTTGTACTTCTAGCTAGCTTGCAATATTTCACCTCAACCCACAGAAAATAGTGTCAATTTGTATGGACTTATGTAACCTGTCGTTTCCTTTAAAACGACAATAAACAGCAAACCTAGTGAAAGGACAAGACAGTAAGTTTAAATGAGTCAACTAATATAAATATGTATTCAAAGGATTTCATTCAACTCGGGTAAGAAATTTTACGATAACATTACCTCAACCATTAAACGCAATCAGACCAGAATTCGTTCCTTCTGTTTTCTTGCCGTTGTCTTTTCTCGGTTTTTCCATGCACGAGGGCTTTCCAGTTGTCTTAAAAATATACGTCTTTTTGTTCATGATAGAGACAAAATACAGGTGAGCCAAATTAGGGAAAGAGACAGAAAGAAATAATTGCAAGAAAGAGGAAAAATAATGAACGGAAAGAAAAAATCATTGGCCGAGAAAACAATATATGAAAAACAGCATCCAAACAAATGCGTGCACCGAGGAAAATATCCCCCCGAGTTCAAGCCTCTCTCTCTCTCTCTCTCTCAAGTTCACGCCTTTCGTGGAAAGATGCGGAATTGCTGAAAATACCCCCTGTTGAATTGTCCGACCGCGGAGTCTTGCTCACCACGTTATCCGCCGCCCAAGGAAAGCTATCTTTATGATTCTCCACCTCTTGCTCCACACTTTAGTCTCACTTATATATATGAGGAAATCTTGAACTACTAACATGTATACAATCCAAGAGTCTCGCACACCCATCTCGCACGGCCACCTCACAAGAAGCTCCATTTCTTGGAGCTTCTTGAGTTCTCGAAGCACAGTATGTCAATCTTGTTCTGGCACTACTCCTCCCTCATGTACTCGGGTACTGATTTTCTCCTCAAACCCGTTTTCGTTCGCGGGTTTTCTGGCTCATTACACCTAGTTTTGTTATTTGTCTTGTTTCTCTCATGGGTGCTCAAGAAATTCAAGGTGGGTCGTAGCGAAGGGTCAAAGGAAAGGTTTAATAACTCCGGGGGTTTGTACTATAAGCAGACTCTAATTTGTTGTCTGGGTGTCTCTGTGTTTAGTCTTGTCTTATGTTTGTTGAACTACTTCTACTGGCATAGGAATGGTTGGTCCGATGAAGGACTAGTCACCCTTTTGGATTTAGCGCTTAGGACACTTGCTTGGGGTGCAGTTTCTGTTTACTTGCGTACCCAAGTATTCGATGCCCGTGAACAAGTGTACCCGTTTTTATTGAGAGTTTGGTGGGGTTTCTACCTCTCCATTTCTTGTTATTGCCTTGTTATCGATATTGTTCTTTACAGAGAACATGCTAATTTACCCGTTCAGTATTTCGTTTCTGATGTCGTTTCCCTGGTTACGGGTTTGTTCCTCTGTTATGTGGGGTTCTTTGGGAAGAATGAGGGGGGCGATACCCTTCTTGAAGAACCTCTACTGAATGGTGCTTCTGTTGCCAGTAACGCAGCGGATTCAAATAAGCCCAAGGGGAGCGAAAGTGTTACCCCTTATACTAATGCTGGAATTTTCAGCATCTTACTTTCTCTTGGATGGGTCCTCTAATTGCCCTCGGCAATAAGAAGACGTTAGACCTTGAGGATGTTCCTCAACTTGCTCCTGGTGACAGCGTGGTGGGGGCTTTTCCAACTTTTAGAAATATGCTTGAGGCTGAGTGTGGTACACTTAATAGAGTGACCACACTGAAGCTGGTGAAAGCGTTATTCTCCTCTGCATGGAAAGAGATTCTTTTGACAGCCTTTTTTGTGATTATGTACACATTGGCTTCCTACGTTGGACCGTTTCTTATTGACACTTTTGTTCAATACCTAAATGGGCGGCGGGAGTTCAAGAATGAGGGCTATGTTCTAGTTTCTGTGTTTTTTGCCGCAAAACTTGTGGAATGTCTCTCAAAGAGGCACCGGTTCTTTAGGGTGCAACAGATTGGAATTAGGGTCCGATCAGTATTGATCACAATGATATATAATAAAGCTCTGACCTTGTCATGCCAGTCAAATCAGGGTCACACTAGCGGGGAGATCATAAATTTCATGACTGTTGATGCTGAGAGGGTAGGTGATTTTGGTTGGTATCTGCATGATCCATGGATGGTCCTTATGCAAGTTGTTATTGCATTGATAATCTTGTATAAAAATCTTGGGCTCGCTTCAATTGCCACTTTAGTTGCGACTGTTCTTGTTATGTTGGCGAATGTTCCTTTGGGAAAATTACAAGAGAAGTTTCAGGACAAGATAATGGAGTCAAAAGACAGAAGGATGAAAGCAACTTCCGAGATTTTAAGGAACGTGAGGATTTTAAAACTTCAGGGGTGGGAAATGAAGTTTCTATCTAAAATTATCGAGCTCAGGAAGACCGAGGAAGGATGGTTGAAAAAGTTTGTTTACACTTCAGCAATGACCTCCTTTGTCTTCTGGGGTGCCCCAACATTTGTGTCTGTTGTCACTTTTGGTGCCTGTATGCTAATGGGGATACCACTTGAAACAGGGAAGATCTTATCTGCACTTGCAACATTTAGGATTCTTCAGGAGCCCATCTATAATCTTCCCGACACAATCTCATGATAGCTCAAACTAAGGTGTCCCTCGATCGAATTGCATCTTTTCTTCGCCTTGATGACTTGCAGATGTTATTGAGAAGCTTCCTAGAGGTAGCTCTGATACAGCAATAGAGATCATTGACGGGAATTTCTCTTGGGATTTATCTTCCCCTAATCCGTCCTTGAAAGTGCAACATGGCATGAGGGTTGCTGTATGTGGAACTGTTGGCTCTGGCAAGTCAAGTTTGCTTTCCTGTATCCTGGGAGAAGTACCCAAGATCTCTGGGACTATTAAGTTGTGTGGCACAAAGGCCTATGTTGCTCAGTCACCGTGGATACAAAGTGGGAAGATAGAAGAGAACATATTGTTTGGTAAGGAGATGGAAAAGAAAAGTATGAGAGGGTCCTTGAGGCTTGTTCCTTGAAGAAGGACCTGGGATTCTCTCATTGGGGATCAGACTCTTGGGATTTATCTTCCCCTAATCCGTCCTTGAAAGGTATTAATTTGAAAGTGCAACATGGCATGAATGTGGAATCTGGCAAGTCAAGTTTGCTTTCCTGTATCCTGGGAGAAGTACCCAAGATCTCTGGGACTATTAAGTTGTGTGGCACAAAGGCCTATGTTGCTCAGTCACCGTGGATACAAAGTGGGAAGATAGAAGAGAACATATTGTTTGGTAAGGAGATGGAGAAAGAAAAGTATGAGAGGGTCCTTGAGGCTTGTTCCTTGAAGAAGGACCTGGAGATTCTCTCATTGGGGATCAGACAGTCTCAATTTGAGCGGCGGGCAGAAGCAAAGAATCCAAATTGCACGAGCTTTATACCAAGATGCTGATATTTATCTGTTTGATGATCCTTTTAGTGCGGTTGATGCTCATACAGGATCCCACCTCTTTAAGGTAATTTATCACCCGGTTCAAAGGCCACTGTATTTATGTAAAATGAGTTTGCTTTTGAATTTAATTTTTGTATAAAGCTGTTGATGTATGACGTTTGAAGATATGATCTTGTGTTTGAGTTGAGGTACTTGAAAATCCTTTGAATACCGTTGCACTCTGTTTTGTTTTGATTCCTGTCGTGGTTGTGTAGCTTCAGAATGTATATTTACTTGTATATGGCAGGAATGTTTGCTGGGCCTTTTGAGTTTGAAAACAGTGATATATGTTACTCATCAAGTGGAGTTCTTACCTGCTGCTGATCTTATCCTGGTGAGCCGTTCACATCTAGTTTCTTTCCAGTTTTTTTAGAATGAACTAATTAAGGACAGATTTTTCTTCCCTTTTGCATTGGCAAACTGAATGTCTAAATTACTATCAGGTCATGAAAGATGGAAGGATTACTCAAGCTGGAAAGTACAGTGACATCCTTAATTCTGGAACCGACTTTATGGAACTTGTGGGAGCGCATCAGAAAGCTTTGTCAGCTCTTGATTTTGCTGAGGCAGGGGTAGTTTCTGATGGTATGGGTAAGGAAGTCGGGAGTACCATAACTACTAATGGGGTTGTTCAAAAACATGAAAATAAAGATGTTCAAGATGGTAAAGCAGATGACAGTTGGGTCAAAGGGCCAGATTATCCAAGAAGAAGAGAGAGAGAAAGGTAAAGTTGGGTTTTTAGTTTACTGGAAATATATTAGTATGGCCTACAGAGGAGCTCTTGTGCCCTTTATATTGCTGGCACAGGTTCTCTTTCAGCTACTTCAGATTGGAAGCAATTATTGGATGGCGTGGGCAACTCCTGTGTCACAAGATGTGAAACCTGCTGTCGGTATCTCTACTCTTATAATGGTCTATGTTGCTTTGGCCATTGGAAGTTCTTTTTGCATCCTTGTGAGAGCCACACTTCTTGTAACGGCTGGGTACAAGACTGCCACCCTCCTCTTCACTAAAATGCACTTTTGCATTTTTCGTGCCCCCATGTCATTTTTTGATGCCACACCCAGCGGACGAATCCTGAACAGAGTAAGTGAACAATTACGTATGGTGGTGATTAGTTTAGTGCTTAATGGACATAATTGGGAATTTTTTAATTGCTCTAATTTTCAGATTAAGCAATTCCTCTCTCCCTCTCTCTCATAGACATGTACACTCCGACACAATCACACAGACATGCAAGCAACAAGCACGCACATTTTTTTTAGTTGAACATGATGGATGGAAAAAGTTGTATTAAATTATTTGTATTTTTCCTTGCAGGTTTCTACGGACCAAAGTGTAGTGGATTTGAACATGGCATTTCAAGTTGGGTCGTTTGCCTTCTCGATGATCCAGCTCCTTGGAATCATTGCGGTGATGTCTCAGGTTGCGTGGCAGGTTTTCATCATCTTTTTCCCAGTAATTGGGGCTTGCATCTGGTATCAGGTATTCCATCTGGCTCTGGCAGAATGTTCTGTTACATATTATGCTGAAACATTGCTCAATCAGATGAATAAAAAATGACATAAATGGTATCACGAGATGTTCATTATATATTTCTTTACATTTTATTCTTTCTATATACTAGAAGCTCTGAGAGCTTATGTCGAATCATACCCAGAGTTGCATAATGATGGTATATTTGTTTATCAAATATGTTTTCATAGGATTGATGTCTATCAAATTGCTAGAGGATGTAATCAGTTGGGCTATTTTGGTCTCGGAAATTTCTCATTTGAACTACCTAAAGAGCTAGTTATTAGAAACATCTATCAAACCTAACTCTCCATTTAATAATAAATGCAATGTCTTATTAGTATTCTTCATGCGGATAGAGATGCTCTCATGAACTTTTAATTTTTCAGCAATATTACCTCCCTTCAGCGCGAGAACTAGCAAGATTAGTTGGAGTGTGCAAAGCTCCAGTGATACAACATTTTGCTGAAACAATATCAGGCTCAACAACTATCAGGAGCTTTGATGAAGATTCAAGATTTAGTGGCGCAAATATGAAACTGACGGATGCATATTGCCGGCCAAAGTTCAACATAGCTGGTGCAATGGAATGGCTGTGCTTCCGCTTAGATGTGTTGTCTTCAATCACATTTGTCTTCTCTTTGTTTTTCTTGATCTCTATTCCAGAGGGACTCATTGATCCAGGTACTGATTCCCACTGGGTGTGTTACGGACAATATTTGTTGATCTTGATTTGAATTCTTAAAGGAACACGGTTAATACCTTTCTAATTGATATTTTATTTCCTTCTATTTATTTCTCTTTTTCCCTGAAGGCATTGCGGGCCTAGCAGTGACATATGGACTTAATCTAAATATGTTACAATCCTGGGTAGTACGGAATCTTTGCCAAATGGAGAACAAAATTATATCGGTAGAGAGACTAATTCAGTACACTTGTATCCCGAGCGAGCCACCTCTTGTCATAGAAGAAAACCAACCAGATTCTTCCTGGCCATCGCATGGAGAAGTTGATATTCGGGTTCTGCAGGTATTTTCTGTTGTTAGTTCTTTACTACTTCCTAAAACCCCTATGTTGTCTATGGTATTGTTCAGTTCTGTGATTTTATGTGATGGGTAGCAGTTCGTGAAAATGTGTGAAATGTAGGTACGGTATGCCCCTCACATGCCAATTGTATTGCGAGGTCTGACATGCACTTTCCGTGGGGGAATGAAAACTGGCATTGTAGGGAGAACTGGCAGTGGTAAATCAACTCTCATACAAGCACTTTTCCGAATTGTGGAACCCACTCTGGTCAGATAGTGATAGACGGCATTAACATCTCCTTAATTGGGCTGCATGATTTGCGGTCTAGACTAAGCATTATCCCTCAGGATCCAACCATGTTTGAAGGGACTGTACGGAGCAACTTGGATCCGCTTGAAGAGTATACAGATGAACAGATTTGGGAGGTGGGTTGGTTTATTTCTTTGGCAGCTGAAAGAATGATCTCTTTATGACATTTACCTCAAAAAATCAGGCTTTTGCTGCTTTTAGTATTGGTGTTCCATTTTTGGCACACCTGCTTATGTTATTTATCTATTTGTTGTTTCACTGTGCCAATTGTTTAGGCTTTGGATAAGTGTCAACTTGGCGATGAAGTTAGGAAAAAAGAAGGAAAACTGGATTCTACAGGTTTGTCTTTTTAGCTTCTGTGGCATGGAAGTTGTGTAGAATATTTCCATATATTGTGAAAATTTTGATGCTTATGCACATATGGGCAATGCAGTTACTGAGAATGGAGAGAACTGGAGTGTGGGTCAGAGGCAGCTGGTCTGCCTTGGCCGTGTGCTACTGAAGAAGAGTAAGGTATTGGTCCTTGATGAAGCAACTGCATCTGTCGATACGGCTACAGATAATCTGATTCAGGAAACTCTCAGGCAACATTTTTACGACTGTACTGTCATTACCATTGCACATCGGATAACTTCCGTTCTCGACAGTGGCATGGTTCTGCTCCTAAATAGCGGTTAGTGCGGCCATATCAGTTCATCTTGATCCTGTAGCTTTGCTCCCACAGTATTTTCATGGCTAGATTGATTGTGTTTGGATTCTATGGCTGAACAGAATTCTGTGAATTCTTGGTGCAGGGCTTATCGAGGAATATGATTCGCCAACAAGATTGTTAGAAAACAAGTCCTCGTCTTTTTCTCAACTTGTAGCAGAGTACACTATGAGGTCGAATTCCAATTTTTAAGCAGTTGATGCTAGTTAGGCACTACCGACTCTGGCAAGAATCTGACAATGACGAAAAATCAGTGGCTTCATGACCTTGTGTGAAGTGGGCTGAGCCATTTTAGTGCAGTCTAGGTGACTCAGTCATTGGTTGCTGTTTTAGAGGCATATTCAATCAACAGAGGGTGTATACCTATGTGTTGGTAGAGTAACTAAAGTTGTAAATTATTTGCTTGAAACAAACCCTACTTATGGATTTGATATGGAGTAGTTCAACGCCATTTTATATTCCTACGTACGCCCCCCCCCCCCCCCCCCCTCTCTCTCTCTCTCTCTCTATAGGGAGCTTTTCCCTCCTCTGTAGGTACGTACCAATTTGTCTACATTTGCAAGAGTGTCATGTTCAGCGATATAATGGCTATATTTGGGTTGGTCTTGAAAACGTTTTTTTATTTTTTTTTAATTAGTAAGAAAATGAAATAAGATTTTTGTGCGAGAAATTGAGACTAATGATAACTACAAAATATTTGCTCTTCGGGTCTAAGCAGTCTTTTCATCAAATCGTCCTTTTTACTATACTAAATATAAAAAATTTATTTAAATAATTTTTTTCTTTCACTTTTTTACGAACTCTAACACTCTGTGTGATGTTTGATTGTTAAAATTTTGAAGGACGAGGGTTGGTAAAAGAATGAAGATATTTTATAAGAACCGTTGAAAAAATGAAGAGAAAGAAGATTTGAATGAATATTATAATAAAAGAATTATTTGATTGAGAGAGAGATTACTTTATAGTTTTTTTAATCAGACTAAAAATTTTGAGTGTGGCAATCAAACATCTCTTAAAATTTTAACTACTTCAAAATTTTAACACTCAAATACTAATATAAAAATATTTTCAAAATTATTAAACAAACACAGCCAATAATTGTTTACTTTTTAAACAAATTAAATAAAGGTATTTATTATAGATTAATTATTGTTATATTGATAAAAACTCGTATAACTCACCAAGAGAAGTGCTTTATTTTAATTAATTAATTTGTTTGTGATTCGCTTAAATTGAACGCTAAATAGTACACCACCCCACGATGAAAAAAGGAAACAGGAAAAAAAGGACCCAAAACTCCGATGCGAAAGGGCAAAAGGAAAAAGGAATAAAATAGCCACTTGGGTCCTGGGCTGGGCTCGTTGAATTTTCATACCAATTAGGCCTGGCGATACTATTGCAACTCCCACAACCCAGAGGGCAGTCCCAGTCAAATTTGCTTCTCTCCCACTTGCGCCAACAGCCAATTCTTCGAACTCTTCTCCGAACAGCCAACACGTCGCTGGACAAATCTCAATCTCACAGCACTTTTCTCTAGGTTTCTCTTCAACCTTGACACTTCCGCTACCTCCTCCTTTCTTTCTCACCCTCTCTAACTCTCTCCAAAGCATTAGCATAGCAATTTTAGCTCGCTTTTTTTTTTTATCAGTTTATTTTGTTACTTCATAGTTGGTCAGCTATAAAGCAGCAGTAAAGTTATTCAATTCTTTGGCTTGAATTTTGGGTTTGCGGTCAAATTGAGGGAGTTTTTGTTTATTGTTTTTGTTTTCTTCGTTTGATGAAAGTTATGGGTATGGCACTTGAATGGTCGATCTCCAATGCGCCGAGGTGCATTTCTGGCGCGAAATCATCATATATAGTGCCTTACTTCGATCGGCAAATGAGAATACGGATGAAGGTTTTGGATAAAAGTAATTGTTACCCATCGCGGTTAGAGTTGAATTGCATTGGTCCCAGTGGTTTTGGGAGCTATTTTAGAGCTAAATATAAAGATCAGAACTTGAGTTTGTGTAGAGCTAGTTTGAAATGCGTAGGTGAAGATAGTGAGAGTTTGTGTGGTAAAGATGTGGATTCAGGTGTGAATTTAAACTCATTCAGAGAGTTGGTGAAGTGTGGAATCGTTTTGGCGGCAATGGTTTGTGGGGTGTTGGTCTTTGGGTGTAGGAGAGTGTTTGCAATGGAAGGTGTGACAAACGCTGGTTATGGGGTTATTGGTCAGAGCATTTTGTTATTGAGGAATGCCTGGCCCAAGACGTTACAGGTTCTTCGGGTTTTCAAAGAGCAGGGTCTGATTTTGGCAGCGCTTTTGGGTCTCTCGGCCTTTTTCTCAATGGCTGAGACTTCGATTACCACACTTTGGCCGTGGAAGGTATTATTCCCTGATACTGAGTACTTCTGTGTTCTTAGTGTTAATAATTCTAATAATTGTTGTCGTTCGAACTGAGGTTAATAATTGCATCATCTTGGGTTAATGCAATTTTCATGATACCTGCTTTTTGAAGCTAACGAACATAGTATTGGTGTTAGTAATATCGTCTCCTCATTGGTGGGGCACAAACTACATGTACTTCTCCTTTTCCCGTTATTATTCTGGTTTCTATGTCTTGTGGTATGAGAGTGACCGAGTAGATTACGATCCTAGTTGGTAGACTGTTTTGTGAGATGTGCTGTGTGCACGTAGACTCTAAAATTTCTTCTGGAATGTGGCTCTACAACTTTATAGCTTAAAATTGCTTACTTCATTTAGTAAGGAAGTCAACTTCTCACATGAGGGTTGACCCAGCTAAAAGTTGCTCTCTTTTGTATATGAACTACTAAGTTCTTTGATTTTTGAAGATACAAATCTTATGAAATGTGAATGCTTAGTTAATGAAATTCGGTGGCCATTTGGAAGATGATCCCTGCTTGCATTTGGTGGAGTTTGTGGAGGGAGAGGAATGGGAGATGTTTTGAAGACAGGGCTGTGTCTTTGTCTAGTTTGGGGGGATCTATGTTGCATTCTCTTTTTCTGTGGGCTAATACGGTTTTGGGTTATCCTTTTGTGGGTTTGCCAGATTTTCTTAGTTTTTTAGCTTGTATGCTTTAGATGTTGTCAGTATAGTCTCTTGTACTGTCAACTTTCTTTTTCTTTAATAAGATTGGCTTACTTATAAAAAAAAAGTTAATGTTTAGATCGTCAAACCATGGGGGATATATTTTTGTCTGAGAAATAATTCCTTGTGCCTACATTTGTGATGAGATTGATTTTCTCTTTCCTCTGTCATCTGATATCAATCCGTATCAGGTACGTGAGTTGGCTGAAAAGGAGCCTGAAAATGGTGTCTTCAGAAAGCTTCGCAGTGATGTTACGCGGTTCCTAACTACTATACTTATTGGCACAACGTACTGAACATATCATGGTTCTCAGTGTTAAAGATCCAGTTTTCTTAGCTTTGAATTTCAACCATTGTTTGTCATTTTGGATTTTATATTTGTTCTCAGTGTTGTGAATATTGGAGCGACAGCCTTAGTCACAGAAGCTGCGACAGCAATATTTGGTGAAGCTGGTGTTAGTGCAGCAACTGGAGTAATGACTGTATGTCCCATTATCCTGTTGCTTGATCAATAGGAGAAATGTAGTGTGAACCTTAAGGGTTTGAGTTAGTGTAAATAGCCTTCGAACATATATTAGTTTTTCTGACTATAGAATATAATGTAGAAATTCAAGCCCATTAGGCTGTTAATGTTCGCTATTTCTTTTTTTCTCATTAATTCCTGCTGTTCTATAGACTTGCTAACTTTCCAGCGGCAAAAGCATTTGTGTGTGGGACCTAAATTCTGGCAAGTGAAAACAGAGGATAATTTAACTGATATTCCATGATACTTGTTTGTCAGATGATAGCAGTTGTATCTCATTAAAATTTCATGTTCTACCCTTTTTCTTATCCATTCTTAGCCTATTTCTTTTATCAACTGTGACTCTCTTAAACATAACTGTCCAATCAT
Source organism: Morella rubra (assembly GCA_003952965.2). Lineage (NCBI taxonomy): Eukaryota > Viridiplantae > Streptophyta > Magnoliopsida > Fagales > Myricaceae > Morella > Morella rubra. The sequence continues at coordinate 275,043 of RXIC02000495.1, read as the reverse complement.
ATTTACCCTTTACCCAAAACAAGTACGCTACAGTCCAAAAGCAATATGTGGCTTTAGTCAGCATTGGGGTTTGTACCCTATCTATAAAGATGCATATTACTGATTTTTGGTTGTCTTATAGAAGATAATGGTGGGACTTTTATTTCAATATCAAATGAAGCAACGAGATCAGTCTTTTCAAGCTTAATTGAGTAGACTGTTATGCATGTTGAAACCTGTTCAGTTACAAAAATGGGGTGTTAAAATGTGCCAACGTAGTTACTTTGGTTTTATTTTCTCCGGATCTTTACAATATTCTAGCAGATCAAAGCATACACAGGAACAAGGAAGACTTATGTTTGTTCCATTGCATGTTTCTCATGGAGTGAATATTGAGTATCTTTTTTTTTTCCCCAATGATTCTAGGTAGCCATCTTGCTTCTCACAGAAATCACTCCGAAAAGTATAGCTGTCCACAATGCAACCGAAGTTGCTAGGTTTGTGGTAAGTTTAGCTGTTCAGTTATTAGTGCTTAGCAGATGCAACCAGTTCTACAACTATTATTTATGACACGTTTTCATCAATGCTTCTAGGTCAGACCAGTGGCATGGCTTTCCTTGGTATTATATCCTGTGGGAAGAGTTGTTACATTTTTATCTATGGGGATGCTAAAACTCCTTGGTTTAAAAGGAAGAAGGTGTGCTCTATTAACCACATCTTTGTCTCTCAGTAACTCTACGGTCATGTTGTACTTTTACCTGTTGCACCATTTCAGAAGGTTTCTTAGGTTTTCTATTTGAGTGGTGATGTTGCTTTTATATACGATATTATTTTTTGACTTTTCATTTAATGAGGTTGAACAAGTTTAGAAAAAATAAAAGAATGTGAATATCAGAGGAAAAGTTCTCATTCGTTGTTCTGTTGGTGCTGCTTGACAATTACCTGCTACTTCTGCATTCTGGGATTTGTTACTTTTCTGTGTTATATGCCTTTTTAAGTCGCATCACAAGTCATTCAAGGTCCTGTACATAGAGGAGTACAAAAGAATACAGGATCATAATGTGGATAGTGGTAAGCTAGGGGAGGTTGAAAGCCAACTTATTTCATAGATAAAGTACAATTGATTGTTTTGGGCATAATATGGCTATGTTTTTAATGGTGTAGCGAGGACAATTATTACAGTTTTTTTTAAATTATGGTTTTCTTTTAATTAAAATTAAGAAAATAAAAATATCCTTAGCGCCATGTGTCGTTGGCAACAAGAACCACAGTACTGATCTTGTTAATTTAAAAGGTTTTTCTTTTGGTTAGAAGACATGTTTAACCTATCCCAGCCTGTTTGCGGGGATTTTTTATTTTTTTTGTTTGGGGGGGGGGGGGGGGGGGGGGGGGGGAGAAGTTTAGTACGGAAACATGGTATAAGGATATTCAACTTAAAGAAAATGGTTCATTTGTATGGTGAATTGGTTTTTACTGAAATTGTTATTGATGGCTTTCTTCCTATATTCTTTTTGACAAACTTTTGTCTTTGCTTGACATTTGTCAACTTTTACTGTTTCAGCGAACCGTATGTAACTGAAGAGGAGTTGAAACTAATGTTGCGAGGGGCAGAATTGAGTGGAGCAATAGAGGAGGAAGAACAGGTAATAGAGTAGGCTTGTGGTGATTGTATTGTGTTGCAGTATACTTTTGTTTAATATAGAGGGATTATTTTTTGCAGTTCCTGAATGATAGGAATGAGGAAAGTTGGTGAATTATTAATGCCTCTGGAGCCAAGTATTTGATTCTCTCATTACAATTTGTGTGGGCAAATGGTAATATCTCTCAATAGGCATTTAGGGTCAATTGTCCAAAGTGTTGGAGGGGGGAACCCGGGGGGAGGGTGGGCGGCAAGCATTTTTAGATGAACTTTAGTTCTGCTCTACAAAAAAAGAAGTTGACAGATGTAGCATATTTACGTCTATGCATTAGTGTCATTTGGAAGAGTATTGTGCCTGAAATTCAAATAGTATGCCACACAATTTTTGCTTCCCGTAGACTCATTTATGTGCCTTTTACACATCGCAGAAAGATAGGGAAGGAAAAAGAGAAGAGATTAGTGTGCCTTCTGGTTTTTCTTACACTACCTCCCTTGCTCCAGTAATCTGTTTCAAGTTTTGTCGTTTTCCTTCTATGTTTACTTGTTAATATGCTCTTTCTGGACTCCTTTTTAGGATATGATCGAAAACGTGTTGGAGATTAAAGATACCTATGTTAGAGAGGTGATGACACCTCTTGTAGATGTAGTCGCAATTGATGCCAGTGCAACCCTTGTAGATTTTAATAGCTTGTGGGTGACTCATCAATATTCAAGGTACATTGAAACCTCTTGTGGAGACTGTATTTTTCACTTTTTGATCTGCAATTCAACGGTTCGCTAATAATTTTTTTTATGTTTATAGGGTACCTGTTTTTGAGCAGCGTGTTGATAATATAGTGGGTATTGCATATGCAATGGATTTGCTGGATTATGTTCAGAAGGTTGGCCAGTTTTACTCCTGTTTCTCCTGCTACGAGTTTCAATTGCTTTCTTTATTGATTGAACGCCATATAGTGTGCAGAATTATAATCTGTTTGCTTTTGAAGGGTGAGCTGCTAGAAAGTACTACAGCTGGAGATCTGGCCCACAAACCTGCATACTTTGTGCCTGGTAATCTTTAATAATTATATTAATTTGGGGTGGGTATAATCTGTCTAGTAGATTGATGTCCCTTCATTCATAGAAGAGCCACAGAAGAGAACATACATGAATAGATTACTCTGGTAGAATGTATTAACCAACACAAAAACATGAAAGAGGGGGATGTTTATCTTGCTTTATTACTTTTAGGTGTTTCCCAATCTGTCAGATCTGCAGTGTAGTAGGGCAGTGCCCTCTGTTTGGAATTTTACTTGATAGGTGGCAATTTATCCAAAGTGATTTTAAGGCAGATAAGCCTGAGACTGGAAACAGAAACATATTAAATTCAAAAGTGAAAAAACCAACTGTATTCTGTAAGTTTGACAATTCTAGCAGTGTGATTTTCCTTTTCCATTTAGTGTTTGCTTTTACTTGAATGTTCATATGGTTTTTACTAAGTTTCTTGACACTGCTTGTGGCTTAAACTTGGGGTGCATATTTATTATTTTTCGGAGGTTGAACTCAGGTATTATATATTATCCTAGTGCACTGCATATTTTTAGGAGAATGTCAGCTCTATTGACCTATGTGTGTGTTCTAAATCATTGAGTGTCCAATGGGTAAGGTCATGTTATTGGTTTTGCAGATTCAATGTCAGTCTGGAATCTTCTTAGAGAGTTTCGCATCAGGAAGGTTCACATGGCTGTTGTTCTTAACGAATATGGTGGAACTGTGGGAGTATGTACACACCCTGATCTCTGAATCCAACGAATTGGTATTGAATCTTGATGTTTGGCATTGAACACCAAAAAACTAACTGGCAAATGAGTAGCAAGTTCAAATTGAGATGCTATTGTCTGAAACCAAATACTAATTTCTGATATGGAACCCTACAACATGTTATTGTCAATAGACATTGCTTTCTGGATTTTGCTGCCTTCTAGACTTCATTTTTTCTTCCTTGTTTCTCTTGTGTATTTCCCATGTACTTGTTTGTGCCACCTTTTGATGATTTTAGTGTAAGTGTTTATTTAAAAGATAAAAGGTAAAAAAAATATCCAAGATGGAAAAGACAGATGAGTTCCCACCCTAAGTTTTGTTTTGACCATACAATGCAGTTATTTCCTAGTTTGTTTATTGATTCTTGTTTGCGGTGCAAACAGATTGTAACCCTGGAAGATGTGGTTGAGGAGATTGTTGGCGAAATCTTTGACGAAAATGACTCAAAGGTGAAGCTAACTGTACTTTTTTCTTCTTCTTTTTTCTCCAGCCAGAAGACAAACTTCCAAATGCAATACTGTGATTGAGAGAGCTGCAAATTTCAGTATTTAGTACCTAATTAAACATCTTTATCTCTTAGCTCTCTTTGATTTCTTTTCCAGTTGACTCTAGTTGATGATCTGTGGAGGTTGTTATGATTTTGTTTTGTGGAATAACTGTTGACTTTTTCTGCTCTAATTAAATTCGTACCAAGTGGCAGCGGTGGTCAAGTATTTCCCTGCGCTGAAATGATACTTATCAGGAATGTCAACTAATTATTAAAGAGGTGCATAAGCTACTAAAAGTAGACGTCTGCATGTAAATGTGTTTCCATTACTAGAGAATTCTGTATTTTGAAAACAATTCTTGGTAGGATGTTATTATGACTCGGGCACTGTGCTAGTTGCTGAGATAACAATTTTTATCTTCATTGATGTGCTCATTTTTTGTTTCCAAATTCTCTTTGTTTTGTTTGGGATATAACAGGAAGAGATTCAGAAAAAAACTGGCTATATCGTAATGCGAGCAGAGGGTATATTTGATGTGGATGCAAATACGTCTATTGATCAACTCTCTGAAGATCTAAATATAAAAATGCCAGAGGTATGTTAGATCACTATGTATTCAGCTAATTATTCTGATTTGCAAAATGCCGAAGCATGCTATGCTTTTTAAAGTGCTAAATTCTTTTTATTTGTCTGCGCAGAAGTTACAAGTGCTTTTATTTCTAAGTCATATTACTATTTCATTATGGCTGATAATTATCGTGTCACATATAGTATGGTAATTCATGACCCTGTTCTAATGCAGCCTGACAATAATAAACTCTGGTACTCTTGCAGGTTTACATGTCATAGTTTTCCTCGTTTCGAAGTTTAGGCTTTTCAAACATCCGGCAGCCAATACAAATGAATCATAGGCAACTTTAACCCACTCCCATGCTTAAACTCTCCAATTTTTTTGATTATGCCCTATTTCCGAAGTGACAACAAAGTCTTCAATTGTTTGAGTCAGAATTCCTGTTTTTATTTATTAATGAATAAACTTATATATACTCAATGAAACTGTTGTTTCTTACCTTTCTTATTTGTAATGTGCTTTGTGATATTCCCGCTAAACTAACTTTGCACACGTTGTTATACAGGGCCATCAATATGAGACAGTATCAGGTTTTATATGTGAGGCATTTGGATACATCCCACGGACTGGTGAGAGCATTAAAGTGGTTCTTGAAAAGGCAGATCGAGAAGAGAATGATGAGGAGTCCAAATCTGACCACCAGGATCAGAAGGAAAAACATCAGATATTTAAACTTGAGGTATGGTTCTGGTCTTTTGCAAACATAGTTCTTTAGAGAAACCAGTGCCTCGTATATGTCCAAGATTATGTACAAAAAAAAATGTGCTTCTCTAATTCATGAGAGGTTGTATAGTGAGCGGCTTTGGGCCTAACTTAAATTTTTGCCCCAGGCTGGGCAGAATTATCATTTGCTGAATCTCAAACCAAAGCCAATCTGATGGTCAGGTCACACTAATAGAATAGGCTTCTGTCAGTCTGTGATTATTTTTTGTTTCCCTTCCCAGGTGGCCTATGGTTGTTTATGAAACTTACTGAATGCAATCTTAAGATTAAACCCTGACATCAAATAATGGTTGGTGATAGTAATAGTCATTTCCTCGGTGAAAAAGTTAAAAAGAAAAAGAAACGTTGATGTACTTCATAAAACTCTTTTAGTACCATTTTGTTCTTTATGCTTGACCATTTATAATTAGAGATTTGATACAAAGAGGATGTCGCCTACCCAATTAAGCCAATTTGTTAAGCTGGATATATAATTGTTTGGTTACTCGTTTTGACTGCCAGAAGAGAAGTTGGAATCTTAGAACAGTCTCTCTGAGCAATACTGGCTATAATATTCCAAGTTTTTGTATGTTCTCATGCAATCTCCCAGCAATCTAGCAAGATGTAAAAAGTGAAAACGGACATATCCAATTTGCCGCTTTTGAGAGAGTTAACAGAGTAATACTTGTATCCTATTGTTTATGGTGCAGATACTGGCAGGAAATGCCAGGAAGGTCAGTGCTGCTCGATTGGAACGGATTAACAATGATGACACAATGTTGGAGACGAAAGAGGTGACTCGCTTGTTTCCCAAAATAATGAAGAGGAGATGGAGCGGTGATGAGGACTCCGATGGTGCAGAATATGACCAGGACTCATTTCCAAAGAAACTGGAGGATGGCCTCTCTAAAGAACATGAAGAAGATGATGATAGTAACAGTAGAAATTAATTGCGTTGCTGTTTGTATTTCCCATTCTTACAGCACCATGGAAGAGGTAAAAGATTGAGAACAATTGAACAACGATAACATTCGGCAATGAGCTAGCATATAAATTTTCACAGATGAAGGGAAGTATCTACATCTGAATCATCAAAATTCGTTGTTCTGTCCACGACTCTATCTGTGGAACCTAGGTTAGTCAAAAATTGAATCTCTGTAGCCTTGGGATCAGTACACTTGTTCTGGAAGTTTGATTGGAGGTTGTTGAGGGAGCACTGGGGGAGAGGACTGGGTGAATGGATCAATTCAGAGTGGAACCACCTTGTAGCTTTGTACTGTGTGGCTACATTGACCCTCTCCGGTTTAGATAACAGCCTCAAAAGCTCCCGAGCCTCTCTCATCTCCTTTGCTCTCCGCAACTGTCTAAATCTCTCTTGCAGTAGGGCAATGGAGGGAGGAATGACAGTGACATCGCAGCTTTGCCTACCCATTGGAGAAGTGAAATATACTTGTGATTATGTGCTGCGTTCTGAGGTCAGTTTGCTTGTTTCTGGTCCTTCTATATATAGGACAAGGTACAAATTGACCCGTAGAAAGGCAAAGTTATGTGACTATACTAGTTTGGTAGATAAGAGGCAAAAAGTCTTCCTAAGGGGGAAAATGGTGGGAAGGAAAGTCCAAGGGGAAATGTAAGGTAGCTTTTGTAAGGGTCTCTCAAAATGAATAAATTAATGGATCATGCTCTGTGAGCTTATCTCCAAGGGATACAATGGCTTTGGAGAAGATGCCAGCCCTCGTTAGTTGTGATCTTGTTATTTTTCATGAAGACATTCTCTTTTCCTTTTGGTGGAGTGCAAAAGAAAGTAGAGATGGTGATGAGCAGACAGGACAGATCCCCTTGTTAGTAAGAGGGAATAACTTTTTGGGGGTTGATTTCCCTTTCTGCTTGAACCCTTTTTGTGGAAAGAAGAGAAAGATTACCCACCAAATGGCACAAAGCTCATACCTCTCCCTTTGTCTAGCAACTAGAAGTGGCACATCTAAAACTTTCTGTTTGTCTTCAAGTAGTTGGATGGAAATGGCATCAAAGCAAAAGGGCTCAACTTATGTGATACTTTTGTTGCCTTTTTGTAGGATGCTTCTATTTAACAGCATAAAACTCCCTGCCTCGGTCCTTCCCTTTCTTATTTATGGAACCTATTAGACTCTGGAGAAGTAGGATGCTAGCCGTGTCTAGGAGCCTATTCGTATGTGTATGTTGATAAAGGAGCATTTTTTGCAATGCCGATGAGGTATTCCCTTGGAGGTGGCCAAATGACCAAACATTCCTCTGCCCCCATAGATAATCCCAAGGTGGTGGCTGAGCATCTATATTTTTTAAATAATCCCATTTAGAAACTAACTCCAATGAATTATTTTTTTGCATCCAAAATAAATTTTATTACTATAGTCATTATCCTTGATATGGGTCATTAAAAATTCGAATCTGACTTCTTCCTTGATAACTCTGCAACATGCTTTTGTTTAATTTGTGGTTTAATACAGCCACAGGGCCTTTGCCAAATTCATTAAACCATATTCTCTCTCTCTCTCTCTCTCTACACACGGCTGGCATTAGACTTTTGAGTCCAAAAAACCAATCTGTACAGTGTGATTTAACCTAAATTCATGGAAATCCAGAGTGGAAGATGCGAGGCATGCATCCTCAGGAAATAAAAAAAAGTAATGAAGATGGGATAATGGTAGGACTAATAAAAAAAAGTCATCCACATGGGAGAATGGCAGAACTAATCGTTCTCTATGCCCACCATCATGTCATACATACAAGACGATGAATTCCAGAAGCCACAGATGTTATTTAGAAAAGCATTACATATTTTTGCTAAGCAAACAAACTTTATTCAAGTAACACAATAGTGATCTACATATAAACAATAAGTTAACAATAATAAAGAGGCAAAAGAAATATATTCCATTAGGCTTTTAGAGTACGTCTGGTGAAGTCCATTCCATCAGTACGTGTTCGTGCAAGCTGGTGGATTGGGATCGTAAACCACTTTATACATTTCATACTGAGGTTGGTGACATGGTGGATTAATTTTCCATGTACATGGAGGTGGATTTTTTTTTCCGTATTTTTTGATTAATGGATAAAATAACTCGTTTATCTCATTAAGAACTTTTAATTAGAAAATTCATTTGTCACATTAGGCCCTTTTAATATTAAAAAAAATTAGCTTATCACAGTAAGGGTGCAGTTTTAAAAATAATTTTTATTTTTAGATGCTTCTATATTTAAAACTAAATAATATTAGGTAGTAAGCACTTTAAGGAAAAAAGAAAGTAGTTAATGATCACATGCAAAACCCTTAAATCGAGACAATTTCATAGGCTATAATTTTTTTCAAGAAAGAACTAATGAAACCTCGACATAAATCAAGAGATTAGATAGTTTAAATGATTATGTTTTAGTGATTATAGGTAATATAGAATATTTTACAAAAGAGAACATAATAAGGAAAATACACATTTTTGGGGGCCTCCCTATTTTGGGGGCCTATAGCGAGAGCCGGCACTGAGAATGGTATATATATTCGAATTATATAATTCCTTGTGTTTTTCTAATTAGCAACTCAATTGGTTATTATTATTATTTTTTCTCACTGAAATCCTTTCTTTCTTAACTTGAAAATGCACTCCATATTTGCATGAAGAGACTGCATCTAATTGCATGATGCATGATAATTACAAGTGTAGCCCTTGAGGAAAATCATAATTACTGCAATGAAACAAATAGATTTAGGGGCTAATTATTACCTTCATATATATTCACAAATGCTTGACAGAAGCTGAGGTTTCCAAGAGGTGAGGTTGCCAAAAGCAGTGGCTTTCATTTAATTTGTGGTTTCACACAGCCACATGCATCAAGGCTTTTGCCAAATTCATCTTATTAAACCATATTCTCTCTCTCTCTCAACACACACACCTGGCATTAGACTTTTGAGTCCAAAAAACCAATCTGTACAGTGTGATTTAACCTAAATACATGGAAATTCAGAGTTGACCATGGAGCTTAATTATTCTAATTCTATGAAGATGCGAGGCATCCTCAGGAAATAAAACAGTATCAACATGGGATAATGGTAGAACTAATAAAAAAAAAAAAAGTCATCCATATGGGAGAGAATGGTAGAACTAATTAATCGTTCGTATTTTGTTTTTATTTATTTACGAATATAAAATGTCATACATAGTAGGTACAAGGCGATGAATCCCAAAAGCCACAGCTCTTATTTAGAAAAGAATTCACCTACATACACAAGACAATAATGAGGCAAAAAGAAATCTATTGTTCATCCATTAGGCTTTTAGAGTACGTCTGGTGAAGTCCATTCCATCACATGATCGTGCAAGTTTGTGGGTAGGGATCCTCGTAAACAATTTTATACATTTCACAGTGAGGGTGACAATTAGGTGGATTCATTGTCCATACACATTGAGGTGGAGGTGGATCTTTTTTCTTGTCTTCTCCATTTTTCTTACCATTATCTCCACCATCCTTACCCTTATTATCTCCACCATTCTTACCCTTATCTCCACCACCCTTTGCATCTTTCGGTTTCACTTCCTCCACGCTCACTAAGAGCACACAGCCAACCTTCTTCCTCAAAGAGGTGGTCAAGCAAGCTGCATCAACTCCATCTCCGATCACCACCACCTGATCTCTGTCCGCCCCTTCTAGCGCCACCGACGAGACACCTACATATAACATGATAACGTCCAAACCAAGAGAAGAAGAGTCAAAATAGTAAACAATCGGGAGATCAAGAATATTTCACTGCTCCAGCTTGAACACCTTATAAGCATGAAGATGCAAACACTCAAGATCAGGAACAGATCGGAAAAGAAAAAATGGTGCATACCATCTGCTTCTGCAGCTAATGCCAAAGCTTTGGAACTGCATTTGTCGCATGGAACTCGCAACTTGATCACTATCTTTTGCTGCAGACCATTAGATCACAGAAAACACGCGTAGTGATGTCGGCTTAGATTCTTTAATTTCTACTCTACCGGAAATATATGGTATTGGAATTATATTTCTAAGCAGCTCAATTGCTTATTTTTTTCTCACTGAAAATCTTTTCAGACCCATTTCGTTCTTAAGTTGAAAAGTGACTCTTCATTGCATGAAGAGACAGACATCTTGCATGATGCATGATAATTTCAAGTGTAGCCTCGAGGAAAATCATTACTGCAAAGAGCTCATCTCCAATGAAAAACAAACAGATTTAGGGTTCTTACCTTCATGTTCGCAAATGCTTGACAGATCGAAGCTGAGTTTTCCAAGAGGTGGGAGTGGGGTGTTACAAATGTCTCTCTTCTGTAAGAACAAGATGAAGAATACAGAAGAACCTCATCGTCTTAAATACTAAGTAATTCTAATTAACCACCCTGTTACTCGTCGAAACCAGCCTTACTTTGACCGCGCACGCGGCACTTCAGGACTGCACGTTGCTGGCGATCCACTTTTCGCGGCGCCACCATGTTTTTGCTTGCTTACTATCTTAACCCACTATTGTCCTTCTGTTTACTGTAAGTCAATCATTAAACCAGTAAGTCAACTATATAGTATTATTATTTTTTACATTTATAGCCCAAAATGCTTGAGTGATGGATCAGATCGATGTACACTCCATAACGTCACATGTTTTGGAATATATTATCGCGTAATAATTGTGGCTTAAACTAAGAAAGAATTGTTGTCCCTTAAATAAACAAGAAAGAATATATAAAACAAATATTCTTAATTAATCCTCTATAATCGAAAAATGTTGGCGTATCCTATATATACTATATATTTGCTAGTTGTTTCTCGGTTTCTCCATAATCCACTCATCCCCCAACAATAAAAACAAACTAAATTTTAAGAGGCTAAAATATATATAATAAACATAAGAAAATCTTTTTTTTTTTTAAAAAAAATTGCTAATTAAAGAAAAAGAAAATTATTTTGTAATGATTTTTGGGGGATGGCACCCTACCTCATTCTCTGCTTCTTTCATTAATGATCGATCCAATAATATATCTCACCGTTTTCTAGTAGTTTCGATTTTTCTTAGATTTGGATTTGGAAAAAAGATAATTATGTGGGGGGGGGGGGCATATCAGTTGAAAGTCATGTACAGAACGTGAGCAAGAATATTTTGTATAATCTTGACGTACAATACACGACATAGTAATATGTTGGAGCCTTAACGTTATGACTTTGCCAAAGAATCTTAAGCGTTGTTTATGGTTAGAGATTAATGTAATTTAATTAGAAGCTCAAGCCTTGTGTTAGACTGAGCCATACTTTTTTTTTTTTTTTTTTTCTAAGCAAAGCTAATATTATTCAACTACAAAGAAACAGTACACTCGGAAATAAAAATAGAGAATCAGAAATGGAGAGATTACAAAATGAAAGTGTATAACATGAAGGATTTAAAGGGCCAACTACATGACGAAAGGCATAGAGCCTGCTACATAAAAGCAAAAGGAACAAAGGTCCATCGTAAGTAGCCTGAAACAGCTATAAACCATAACAATCACAACAAAGTCTTAGACCTAAACCGTAGGGGGGATAGAAGCTGAAGGCGAAGCTAGTTATCGGAGGAGTGGATGCATTCCATGGCACTTCAATCCCACTTTCTCTTGGAATCGATTATGTCAGCACCAGCCGAAAAGGGAGACGCACAAGAATGGCTCTTAAAAAAAGACGAAATACGAACAAACGAATCTCACTGAAGGTAGAAGAGCGTGAGATCCACGCGGACCAATAGGGGTGCATGGGATCACACGCTTTGACACCAAGCGGCCGAACACGGTTGAAAATGAAGAGCAGTGACTGTTGGAACTGGCCATAGGGTGCATGTCAAAAACAACTTAACAAAAGTAAGTGAAAATCGTTTGGGCTTGTCAGAGAAGAAACCCCAGATCCGTAAAAAAAACAAGCCACAATCCAATATATACACAACCTTGCTAGTTCTGACCTGCAAAGGGACGACTGGCAAGCAGGTGGGTATATAACCACACTCGCTGCCAAGTGAAGGAGAAGAGCGGACTCTCAAAAGGAATAAGAGAAAAAGTCGAGAGAGACTCTCTAGAAGCTGCGCAGCCTGAGCCATGCTTGTTTGGTTGTTATATTCTTGTTCAATAAAATAATCATTTTAATGAGAAGAAAATTCCTGCATCGAATTTGCATCTAGTCTGTAAAAATTCATGCATAATGGATGGCTCCCTAAGATAATCTTTTGAGAAAAATTCGATCTTCCAGTCCGGACCTTTGGTCATTTGACGTAACGATGCTCACATGGATTTTAAAAATCACCTCAGCACCAATAGTAACCTGCCGCGTGGCATTAAAAATTTGCCTCCTGCCAAATCATTTAAACGAGCCAAGTGGAAGCCACATCACCTCCCCGGTCACCCAAAAAAAGCCATATCCGAAAATGGGATTCCATGGACGCTGGTGGAGCTTTCGGTCGGCGTCATTCTGATCGCAGTCTTTTGGCTTAGTTTCCGCAGTCTTTTTCGAAGCTTATCGACGAAGAAGCAACCATGCGTACTTTCCCCATCCCTATCGGATCCCTACAAGGCTACAAGGCTTTATTTCTTTCTCTTTTTTTCTCCCGCATCCATATTTTTTTCTTAATATTTTTTTCTATTATTTTCTAGGCATGTCGAAGCTTCCGCACTCTTCGAAGACCCTAATTTGTTAAATTGTTTTCAAGAACGGTTTTTTTTGTTCGTACTTTGAGTGATGCAGTTGTTCTTTAAATCTTGAAATTGAGTGGATGGTGTGTTGAATTTCTTGACTCAGACTTGAATTTTCTGTTATGAGTCACTCGGAGGCTCAGACAAGCATAGACTTGGACCCAGATTGGGGAAAAGCGTTCGAACAATATGAAAATGTCATGTCCTCTGGGACAGAGGCTATGCGAATAAAAGCCATGAGTAAGCTAGCCCATCTCTGTAAACATGCCCCTGAAGTCATATTAGCCCGTACCATACCCATCTTAGCGGAAATTCTTTGCGATGTGCCTTCTAATATTTCAAATCAGCCTATTCAAGAAGCTGCTCTATATTGCTTAGGTCACATTGCTCGTCAAGGTAACGGTGCGTTGGCTACGGGGATAGGGCAGTACGGTGTTATAAAATCTATACTGAGGTTTTTGCCTCATTCTGATAATGGTTTTCAGAGGGTTATGATGAAATGTTTGTGGATTCTTGTCACTTTTGGTAAAAAAAATCGCGAGGTCTTAGCTGGAGCTGGCGGACTAGAAATTATCCTCAGTATGCTAAATTTGCATGAAGATGGTATTAGGAGGTACTCGTTGGAAATTCTGAGTGCGTTGGCATTGCTGAGAGAGGTTAGGAGGGTCCTTACTAGTTTAGGAGGCCTTCGCTTTCTTGTTGAGGCTGCTAGTTGTGGTAGCATGGTCTCTAGAGAAAGGGCTTGTCAGGCAATTGGGTTGCTTGGAGTTACAAGACGCGCGAGGCGTCTGCTTGTTGAATTGGGTGTGATACCAGTACTCATTGATTTTTTCCGCAATGGGGATAGCAAAGCTAAACTTGTAGCAGGCAATTCTCTTGGTATGATCTCTGCTCACGTTCAGTACATTAGGCCTGTTGCTCAGGCTGGGGCGATACCTTTATTTGCTGAACTTCTTCGGGGACCTGAACCTGTTGGAAAGGAGATTGCAGAGGATGTGTTTTGTATATTAGCTGTTGCGGAAGTGAACGCAGTTGAGATTTCTGAGTACTTGGTAGCAATTCTTAGAGAAGGTGATGATGAAGCGAAGGCTGCTGCTGCTGATGTTTTGTGGGATCTCTCAAGTTACAAGCACTCTGTATCTGTTGTACAAAACTCTGGTGCAATTCCGCTTCTAGTTGAGCTTTTGAGAGATGGGGACAGTGGAGTTGGGGAAAAGGTCTCTGGGGCTATTGCCCAGTTGAGTTATGCTGAGGCAGATCGAGTGGCACTTGCAAATGAGGGGGTAATTCCACTTCTCATTGACCTCTTGCAAGCTAACTCTGAGGAAGTCAGGGATAATGTTGCCGAGGCTCTTGTCAATTTCTCTGAAGATCCATTGTACTGTGATAGAATATCTGAAGTAATTGATCTTCTTTCTTTCGAAAATATGCAGAATAGGCTAATTCGAATTCGTGCTTCTGATGAGCACATGACTAGATCTTTGAGAAGAATGAGCATTGAGCAGCTTACTCGGGAATCAGATCTTATCTAATTGCTCAAATTGTCTTTCATTTAATCTCAACTTTTACGGATTTTTTGCACATTTTAGCGATGTGCATATTTCCATTTGTCCCTTCTTTTCCTTTTCTTTTTCTCAGATGAGCGGGTAGCTCATTCGTTTTTTGATATTCAAAACCTTGGGTGTAGGAGCATGGGAGCTTGTTGTTTTACATTGTATACGTATTTTGAAATTTTGTGTATGCACTATAATAATGTTTCAGATGAGTTATGTTCTGCACTATTTTCCCCCCTACAGCTGTTCCAATAATGAAATGATTTATATTGGAACCAGTTCTACTGTGGAGGACCTAATTCTTTTTTCAAGTGCCCGTTCACAATAGTGAGGTGCAGAGAGAACCAAACCTCTCAATGTTGAGCAGTTTTGATACTATAATTGCTGATAGTATGAAAATAACCCTTATGCAAAAAGGAAACAGGGCCCGTATAAAAGCCATGAATGTAATTTTATTCTATTTGCTGCTAGTGTTGTGGCGCAATATTATCGATAACGATCCCCACCTGATGTGCTGAGTATGATATCAATGGCTAAATGCAGATATCGGTAACACTGCTCAGCATGGTGGGAGAACGAGTTCGATCTGGAACTCAGAGGGATCACACCACCTAGAGGTGCACTCAATATAAGTTTTGATGCGAATATGAGAAGTGGGTTTTCTGTCATTTCTGGAATATGCAGCAACTCTGTTGGAACCATTGTGCTGGCTTGGACTGCTTGAATTTTCAGAGGAGACCGGCAGGTCTTCTTCACATTGCTACCGTCCTAAACGAGAAAAAGGATCTTTGAGGTGATTCGTCCCTTGCTTCTAATGATATATCTACTACAGAGGAAAACTGATACTGGCCCATGGATGAGTTTATCCACAATGACGGAGGACTTTTTTATTCTGATTCCTTCTGGTCCATTTGGTGGGTACCGAGGAGGCAGAACAAACAAGCTTGCCTGGTTGCATGGGCAGCGAAATACTCTGTACCACATATCGTTGGCTTTCTTCCTCTTCCTGCGCGGAGAATTCCTAAGAATTTTTTCTTATGCAATGTTATGCCTTAGTCCCTGCTGTATAACTTGATGAATTTGAACAGAGAAATGAACGTGGAATCAGCTGCTTGAAATCCCACTGGTGACAGCCCTTGTGAATGAAAGAGTTCAGCCCTTGTGAATGAAAGAAGAGGAAGGCGGTGCACGTTCTATTGGAGGTGGAGTACTAGGTTAGAGACATTAAACTTGATGCATCTTGCTTCCTTCAGCCCAGAACAGAGACCTTGCTGAGAGTTGGAGACTGAGATTCCATATTCCAGTCTAGGAGTGTTGAACATGGATAGCTTCTGCATATGGTGCTTAGAATTAGAATTGAGTTGAATCGGTGTGTGATTGTGTCGAGTCGTAAGCTGAGGGTCTCCTTTAATTTCCAAAGCACTATTCTACTTCTAATTAGCTTCCATTTCTCATCAGTGTGTCCTCTGTATTTGGTGAAAGCCCTGGCATAATGATCTGGCAGAATTCTGGGGGGAAAGGAAGACAAATACAAGCACAGTTCTGGGTGTGCTTGCAGCGCCCGTCTTTTTTGCACTATCTGATTTTGTTTGAGGGTAGTGTTCCCCATTCTCTTGAGCTGTTTGGTAGTTTTCCCTGGGTGTTTATGGGGGCTGATCCCCCTGACTCTGCTATCCTCAAATTGTTTTAATGGGAATGCTGGCATGATTTACAAAAAAAAAAAAAAAAAAAAACAGAACTGTCTTATTTACTTCCAGATAATTTTTACTTTCACATATATATTTTCATGGATTAGGAAAATACAAACCTGCTTACATCTCTGGTAAGATTGGTTCATCAAAAATTCTGGCCAAATAAGTTTCTTTATAAGCAGAAAAAGCTGATCTTCTTTCCATTGAGCTACGCTTCACTGGGCCAAGTATTAGTCGAGCCCCGAGCCAGCCCCAATGGCCTATGTCCTCGTGCTTCAACTTCGAGGCTAAAAGCAATCTAACCCGTTTAAACTTTCTAATATTCGGATGGAACGCAGTTTTCCCATTTGAAACGACATCTTCCGGGATATGAGACACAAATCAGACAAGAAGATTTTTACTCATTAAGAGCTCAGTCCCATTTGAAACGACTTCTTCCGGGATATGAGACACAAATCAGACTAGGAGGATTTTTACTCATTAAGAGCTCAGTCATCACTGTCACCAAATCAGACACTGACTCACTAAAAGCTGCCATTAGAGCCACCGATCGAGTTAGTTCAAACAGGAGATGGTATTGAGTTCAAAAGTAATACAGTACTCAGACATTTGGACCCTACTCACGTTAATGATCGTCTCATAGCTAAATTAATACAAACAAGGTTTTACACCAGTAGAATATATAAAATCATCAAACGGTAAGTGAAAACTTCGTGGCAACGTCTGTAAGTCGGTACAAGTTGAACCATAAAAGGTTGATCGCCATGCCAGCTTGGTCCTTAAATTCCATAACCGACGTAGTGAAGGCTGGTTTCAATAACAAGTGGGCAGGTCAAGATTGCTACCTATAAAAGAGGTTGAGGTTCTTCATATTCTTCATCTGGTTGTTATTGAATAAAAACATTTGTAGCCCCACCTCCTGAAACACACTTTTTTTCAAGCATTTGGGATCATGAAGGTAAGCCATCTGAGCTGCCAAAATTAAGCAAAGTTTTATATTGTTCTGCATCTATTTTGTTTCACTGAAAAGGAGTTCCTGCAAATTTTTCGAAAAAACGATGATTTTCTTTATGGCTACACTTTCATTATGCAAAATGTCTCTGCAGCAAAAGATAATCATTAAGTTGCAAGTGCCATGCGACAAATGCAGTTCCAAAGCCTTGGCGTTAGCTGCAGCAGCAGATGGTATGACTCGTAATTAGCTCAAATGTTCAATGAGTTCATCTCCCGATTCCTTGGTATTTTGATTCTTCTTCTCTTGGTTTACAACGTTGTAGGTGTTATGTCAGTGGCGCTGGAAGGGCAAGACAGAGATCAAGTGGTGGTGGTTGGAGATGGAGTTGATGCAGCCTGCTTGACCAGCTCTTTGAGGAAGAAGGTTGGCCGTGTTCATTTAGTAAGCGTGGAGGAAGTGAAAGAGAAAGCTGTGAATAAAGATAAAGAGGGTAAGCAAAATGGTGGAGAAAAAGGTAAGAATGGAGGAGGAGGAGGTAAGGAGAACGGAGGAGATGCTAAGAAAAATGGAGGTGAAAACAAAAATCCACCTCCATGTGCTTGGACAGTACCACCATGTCATCGACCTCAACTTGAATTCTACAACGTTGTGTATGATCCCTACCCACCCAGTTGCGCTGTAATGTGACAGAATTGACTTCACTGAGGCATCTCCCAACTTCAAAAATTATGATTTTACTCTCATAAAATAGTAACGGTTAAAAAATCATTACGAAAATAAAATTATCATCTTGCACACTAAAAAATTATTTTCTGTTCAAATTAATTAAAAATTTTAATAGAAGACAGAAAGTATTTGAAATCAATAGTTTGTAAGTGTAATGTGTCAAAAATAATAGATTAGAGTACAAATTGTCCAGACTCCCCATATATAATTGGAGATTACAATGTATTTATCCCTTTATTTAATTTGAGGTTTCACGAAAGTCAAAGGCTTTGCCAAATTCATCTTTTTAAATCATATAAAATACCATATCATCTCTGTCTCTTTCTCAACACACACCTGGCATTAGACTTTTTTAGTCCAAAAAACCGATCTGTACAGTGTGATTTAACCTAAATACATGGAAATCCAGAGTTGAAGATGGAGCTTATTCTAATTCTTTGAACATGCGAGGCATATTCCTCATGAAATAAAAAAGTAATGGAAATTGGGACAATGGTAGAACTAATAAAAAAGTACTCAACATGGGATGATGGTAGAACTAATCCTTCCCTAGTCCCTACCCACCAACATCAACATGTCATACATACAAGTCGATGAATCCCAGGAGCCTGCATACAGCTGTTATTTCGAAAAGCAATCGACATACACAAGACATGTAATGACCTGCAACGATCTCACAATATCAATGCCAGATAAACACGAGACAAAGAAACTTATTTCATTAGGCTTTTAGAGTACGTATGGTGAAGTCCATTCCATCACATGATCGTGCAAGGTGGTGGGTAGGGATCATAAGCCACTTTACACATTTCAAGCTGAGGCTGGTGACAAGGTGGATTACTTGTCCTGCATCCACATGGAGGTGGATCTTTCGGTTTTCCACATTTCTTCTCCTCTGTTGGTTTCGGTTTCGGTTTCGGTTTCACTTCCTCCACGCTCACTAAGAGCACACAGCCAACCTTCTTCCTCAAAGAGGTGGTCAAGCAAACTGCATCAACTCCATCTCCAACCACCACCACCTGATCTCTATCCGCCCCTTCTAACGTCACCGACGAAACACCTACACATAAATATTGTGGTTAATTCCACATCGATTATGGAAGGGATTGGTGGTTAGTTTATAAGTATGAGGAAAAACCTCATCTCTTAAGCTAGCTACCTTTAGGAGTTGAGAAAGTCCAAGACCCACCCAAAATAGTATAAGAGCCCAAATTTGTCCCAGATCGGTTGTGGAGCTAATGGTCAGTTTACAAGTATGAGAGAAACCCTCACCTCTTGAGGTAGCTTTTAGGCTTGAAAAAGCCCAAAACCACACCCAATATTGGTATTAGAGCATTTACAAACAAGTCTGGGTCTAACAATTCATGAGAGAAACAAATTTTCTCCTCTCCAATCTAGAGTCCAATGTGTGAGGGAGAGATTGTTGGAGTTAATATTACATCAGTTGTGGAAAGAGCTGGTGGTCAGTTTATAAATATGAGAAAAACCTCACTTCTTGAACTAACTTTTATAGTTGAGAAGGCTTAAGACCACCCAACATGATTGAATCAAGAGAAAGAAAGTTAAAATAGTAAACAATCAAGAGAAGAATTCCCTGCTCCTTGAACATCTAAGCATGAAGCAAACACTCACAAGAACAGAGAAAAAGAAAAATGGATATACCATCTGCTGCTGCAGCTAACGCCATGGCTTTGGAACTGCATTTTTCGCATGGCACTCGCAACTTGATCACTATCTTTTGCTGCATACCATTAGATCACAGAACACACGCATAGTGCATGTCGGCTTAGATTCTTTTATGCTCTACTGAAAATGGTATATATTCGAATTATAATAACTTATAACGTTTTTCTAATTAAGCAATTCAACTGCTTCTTTTTTTCCTTAAGTTGAAAAGTGAACTCCACATTGCATGAAGAGACAGATCACGAAGTCTTGCATGATGCATGATAAAAGCAACTTACAAGTACTGTAGCCCTATAGGAAAATCATTACTGCAATGAAACAAATAGATTTAGGGGCTAATTACCTTCATATTCGCTAATACTTGACAGAATCTGAGGTTTCCAAGAGGTGGGGTGGGGGGGTTACATAAGAACCTCAGCGTCTTAAATACCAATTGTAATTCTAACCACCCTTACCTTAATTAAATCCGTGGCAGCGGCTATACGAAACTATTTCATGTTCTTACTCTTTCTTCCAGAGTGTACTGACAGTAATTAAATCCGTGGCAGTCGGCTATACCAAACCATTTAATGTCCTTATCGTTCCTTCCAACAGCAGATATGTCCCAAATGGGATACTCTAATCCGAAATTCCAAAGTATATCATATCTTCGGAATTATATAAGTTACATAAGAACCTTAGCATCCGAAATTCCAAAGCAGATGATCATATGTTCCAATTGTTACATATTTAGGAACCTACCAAGAAAGTCTAATTAACCACCCTTACTTTGATCGAGGCACCTCACGACTGCCCTAGGCCCCTACGTTAATGCTGGCGATCCATTTTTTGCGGAGCCACCATGTGCAGCAGCTTTTGTTTGCGGTGCCATGCACTTTTTTATCCCACTACTGTGCTTCTGTTTACCGTACAAGTCAATTATATTAAACTAGTAAGTCTACTATATATATATATATATATATATATATATATGTAATGTCACATGTTTGGACTAATTATCGCCCTAATAATATTTGGGCCTTAAGAAAGAATTGTTGTCCCAGCTTAAATAAACAAAAAAGAAAAAAAAAACAAATATTTTTAATTTCTCCTCTATAATCGAAACATGTTGGCGTACTAATATCATATAGTACTATATATGGTTGTTAGTTGTGATCTCTCGGTTTCTCCATAATCCACCCATCCCAACAATAAAAACAAACTAAATTTTAGGGGGCTAAAATACAATAAACATAAGACAATCATGAAAAAAATTTGCTAAAGGAAAACATTATTTATAATGATTTTCGGGGGGATGGTCCCCTAGCTAGTCTCTGCTTCTTTCACTAATGATCCAATAATCTCACCATTTTTTAGTAGTTCCGTTTTTTCTTAGATTTGGATTTTACAAAAGAAGATTATAGGGTAATAGGGGCCATATATATCATGATAGTTGAAATTGTGAGCAAGAATATTTTGTATAATCTTGACGTACATTGTACAATTAATACATATATTAGTACTACACAGTTATATATGTTGGAGGCCTTAATTAAAGTTATGACTGCCAAAGAATCTTATGCGGTGTCTATGATTAGGATTGTGCTTTAAGGAAGAAGCTCGCACCTGACCGTTCAGTCTCTCTCGGATTTGATTAAAGGAGGAATTTTGTTCTGCGGAGGAGGAGCACCAGCAGCAGGTGCAGATTCGTGGTGCTGTCCACGCACTCTAACTCTAGGATCCTCAAGTCCAACCTGAGGTCGCGCTACGGCAAGATCCTCAAGTCCTCATCTATTTCCTCGTGCTGCAACTTATAGACTAAAGCAATTCAACCCATTTAAACTTTCTAATATTCCGATGAAACATATAGTTTTCCCATTTTAAACGACATCTTCCGGGATATGACAGAGAAATCAGACAAGAAGATTTTTACTCAGTAAGAGCTTACTCATCACTGCCACCAAATCAGATAATGACTTATTAAAAGCTGAGTCATTAGAACCACCGAGTTAGTTCAAACAGGAGATGGTATTGAGTTCAACAGTAATATATACAGTACTCAGACATTTGGACCCTACGATCAGTACTCACGTTAATGATGGTTTACTTGTGATTTAATGATTATCTCGTTAGCTAAATTAATACAAACATGAGTAGGATACAAATTAAATCATCAAATGGTAAGTGAAAACTTCGTGGCTACGTACGTCTGTAATTAAGTCCATACAATTTGAACCGTAAAAGGTGGATCGCCATCACCATGCCAGCTTGGTCCTTCAATTCCATAACCGACGCAGTGAAGTCTGGTTTCAATTAAAAGTTGTGCAGAGGTCAAGATTGCTACCTATAAAAGAGGTTGAGGTTCTTCATATTTTTCATCTGGTTGTTATAGAATAAAAACATCTGTAGCCCCCCTCCTGAAACACTCTGGTTTTTCAAGCATTTTGGAACATGAAGGTAAGCCATCTGAGCTGCCAAATTAAGCAAAGTTTATATTGTTCTGCATCTATTTTGTTTCGCTGGAAAGGAGTTCCTGCAATTTTTTTGAAAAAACGATGATTTTCTTTATGGCTACACTTTCGTAATGCAAAATGTCTCTTCAGCACTATCGAATCCACTTTCAAACTCGAGAAATATTGCTTGTAAAAAAGGGGGGGGGGGGGGGGGGGGGAAAGATTATACTATATATGCACGTTCTATCATCTCATGGTCTGCAGCAAAAGATAATCATTAAGTTGCTAGTGCCATGCGACAAATGTAGCTCCAAAGCCTTAGCATTAGCTGCAAGCAGATGGTAGAAAATTAGCTCAAATCTTCAATGAGGATCTCCCGATTGCTTGGTATTTTGCTACAAAAACAGAGAAGGGCAAGACATAGAGCAAGTGGGAAAGAGAATTCTCAAAATTCGTGTTCAGAGAAAGCTGTGAAGAAAGATAAAGAGGGTAAGCAAAATGGTGGAGAGGTAAAAATGGAGGAAGGAGGCAGAGAATGGAGGAGATGCTGAAAAATTCCTCCTCCAAAATACAATACCACATTCTCATCAACCTCAGCTTGAATTCTACAATATTATGTATGATTCATACCCACCCAGCTGCACTGTAATGTGATAAGATTGACTTTACGAAATTCGTGAGTTTTAGAAAGCTTTCATTTTTAAAAGGTTCCTTTATAATTGGGAATGTCACTGAAAACTAGAAACATCCCCGCCTGTCACGCATTGAAATGTTACTACAGTTGCCAGACAAAGACTATGCAGCTTGTTGGTTGATTTATGGGCGTATGGGTCCAACTTGGATCCAAAACTTTGTTTGGGCCCAAGTATTTCAGCTTATGGACTAGTAGTGGATCCAACAAGATACTGGGTGGGTTTGGGATGGACAATAGTAAGTTTTAGTTGGGCTTGCGTTGGATAATATATCTGAAAGATTGGGCCAACGGGGATTTCAGAGAAGAAATTGCTCAGAAAGTTGGCTGTGTTTGTATGGGTCTTTTTCTGGTTTTTTTTTTTTTTTCTAAAGATTTTAGATTGGTGAAAAGATGTATTACCATTAAAAGTTAAGTGGTAAAAAGGAGGTAAGGAGTCGAGTATACCATACGTACAATGCATTACCATATCCCAGAAACAATAACTAAAACATAACTTACATCCACATATCTTTAGAAGATTATCGCAGTCAATAACTGCTAATAGACATATACTTATAAATCCACATACTTCGGTAAGAACTTCAGTTTTAACACTAGGAATAACCAAACCCGTTGAGTTTATATTAAGAGAATTTAATTGTAAAGAATTACTGGAAAAAAACCATATGTTTAGAAACAGTTCATATTTTACAATTCCATTCCAAAGAAAGGTTATCTTTCCACCAAGTTTTTTTTTATGTCTATGAATTCAATGAGTATTAGAAATTAATAACTGTAGAGTTTGTGTTAGTTCAATAAAAAGGCAAACATTTAACCTAATAAAAACATGACAAGATTTATGGTAGCAACATCACGAAAAGTTCTACAAATATAATGACTTAATGGAGCTCCATGTGAAGTCGAATATGAGAATACCAACAACAGGCAGTGGCATGTTGGGTTTTTTGGCAATTACCCTATTCATGCTAGATGGTTCACTGACATGGATCTATGGACCTGTAATGTACCTTTGCAATTCCTGCATGCCCTTGGTGTAAGTTATCCTGTCAGAGAAGATTATCGAACTGCTCAAGTCAATGGATATAATTTCATCAGTTGCTTTATGGAGAACAATGTCAACTTCTCGTAGCTGATGTGATAAAGGAAGCTCAAAAGTGAGGGGCAAGAACATCAACCCATTGTGAGTAGGGTACAAAGGGAATGCACCTCTCTGCAAAAGTAACAATACCTCATAAACTTCAAATTGCATGAATCTAAATAGCACACATGAAAAACTACTATGATGAGCATAGCAGCATATATAAGTGTTAACAATATTCATTATACTCAGAATTAAACAAGATCTCTAGGTGCCACTCAAACAGCTATTTACAGCATTTGATCTGTCAAATTTCAAATGACCACTGAATCCACAATACTTTCAAGGAAAAAGCAATTGACCGCAGTTGAGGCCACTTTTACCCATAAGATTCCACACACCAAATCCTATTAGTTTCCAATATCACCTTAACATGACACTTCAAAGGGAGTATCCCACTTTTGTGTCACCTTAATGAATGTTTCTGGTGTCATAAAACATATCACCAGCTGTACTTCTTTTCCTATTATTTTCTCCAACAACAATGAGTACCTTCATTTCTTAGCAGAGGGAGCAAAATCTTCTTAGAAGGTTTCATAATGTACAACAGTAATGACGTTATTACCAATTGCCTGCTTGAAATGCCAAACGGTAAAAGAAGTCAGGCATATGTGCAACATACCAAAGAATGTACCCAGCAAAGAAATAATATCTAGCTTACAATACCCGAAAGATAGCTACATTGACAAAGCTACATCAGGTGCAACACTATAACCAATTTCCCAACTTACATCCAATATGCTATAAAAAGATTGTGACAAGCTTTGGTAGCCCCAAGACATTTAAAGTGATATATATCTGTCATATATCCACAAGAATATGAATGAGTAATGCCCGTGACCAATTAATGATGCTATCTTGACTCCAGTATTTTCTTAACTTGACTCCAGTAAGGAGACACAAGAACAAACCTTTTGCTTCCCCCCCATATTTCATCAAACTATCCAATTATCCAGTCAGGCTGTCAATATGTTGACAAAGTCAACAACCTTTTAATAAAACAGCACCAAAGCTAATACATGATCCAGAAAGTTTGAGTTGGCCACAGAAGATGACAACATCGCACATAAGCATGCAATGTATGGCACCATAATCTAGCAGTGTCGAGTTGGATTTAAAATTGAAGATTTCTTGAAATCTGGGTTTGTAGCACAATTATGAAAAGCGAAGCATTCCAGTCCTGAGATCTATAATTGACACGGAAAAGGAAATTGAGGGTCGAAACACTGGCTTTGCATTTTCTGAAATAAAAATATGCACGGCAAAGCTCAAACACTTACAAAGATGACTGTTAGCCATGTCTTCTAACTACAATTCAAGATATTATTGAAGAAAATGCTTTCTAGTTTTAGAAACTTGAGAAAGTTACTTCTTTAACATCATAGATCAGGACTAATTTTGCTCCTCTTAGTGTCATTTAGCTGGTTCAGAAATACTCATTATGTCTTTAAAGATATGCATGTCATGGTGATCACAAAGAATAGGATTTACATTTATTTCTAAGTATCTTATCATCTCTCTACCTCGAAAAGAGGAGACAAATTCTATTCGAAATGAATGTATGCATGCTAAAAAATACAATCTAGTGAATACCCTGCTCTCTACTTACGTTCATTGATTTGGAGCACATCCCATGGCAAGATTTGAGAAGTTCTCTAATTCATAGCAGAACCTAAGTAGCAAATAAGATCTGGTTAACTCTGCAAATATTAAAACATAGAAAACATATTATTCTCCCGAATTTGAGGGATAAGCTAGCGACCTTTCTATTTAAGCGGCATATAGTGCAACTCTTCTAACTTGTTGATACAAACAATACTGAATTCTCACATGCATTATTTCCATGATTTAGCAACAAATTTAATTCAAAGATTATGAAATTCCCACTAAATTAAAAGCAAAAATAAATAACAAGATAAGAATGGTACTGAGCATTGATGCCTAAAAAAACATCGCATTATTCATCTGCTGACTCTTTAATAGGCAGTTAGATCACAGTTTTCTCTCTGGCAGAGACAATTAAAACAGGTTACCAGGTCCAGGAACAGAGTTCACAAATTAATGGGTTACTGTCATCCAATCAAGATAATTGATTTCCAGTGTCAGAAATTTCTTGTATAATTTGAGCCTGACAAGGCCCTTGCAGGCGACAACCCAATTTATGGGTCATAACATAAAGCTAAAAAGTCCTCTTGAATCCCATTTTTGCATATATTTGATTCCAAAGATACCACACCAAGCTAATCAAAGTCAATTAGATGATTGCATAGCATCTAATTGTGCAGGAGAATGCCAAAAACACACTACATAAGAGATTAAAACTTGATCTTAAACTCCACATTCATTAATCATTTATGAGACACCTAAAGTAGAAACCAGTTAACACTTTCTACAAGGTCTATATCCCAAGACAGAACAAACAATTCAAGGCTCCCATCACTGGGCCAAAATATATAGTGCTACTTACTATGAATGATGATCAGCCACCCAAAGTTGCTTAGTATAGGAAAGACTTCCTTCTCCTTGTCAGAAACTAGGTACAAAATACTGCCTCCAATGTCACCCCAAGCTAGCATAATCTCATGTTTAGCATCATCTACAGAGGATGCACTCAACACAAAACAATCAAATGAGTATAGTGTTGCCATCCTCTTAAGAAGACTCACCTATAACAGGAAGAGACAGTTGTTAACAGCTTTTGTAATCAGGATTGCAGAAATGCTTTATGGCCAACAAGGAACTAAAAATATTGTCTTGAAGCAGCATAAGGACATCTAACCAGCAGTTCCACACTTAATTATCACAGAAAGAAAACTATTTTTGAGAAATCTAGGGCACAGAAAAATATGAGATCAAATCCAAAAAAAAAATTGCAAAAAAGTAGAACTTAAAGGAAAAATGATAGAATGAGATACTCATTTGAGCATGTGACGGTTCTTTTGCATACAATCAAGCAATTGAAAAGATGCTACGATGATGTGATATTGTTCTTTTTTTACTTGTTAAAGAAGGTTCATAAAATTAGCAGAAGGAAAACTACCTTGTGATGAGAGAGACCTTGTCCATAAGAAATCTGAAATCCCCTGCAAAAATGATGCAAAACACACATATTATTAAGTTTCACAGTACAGGTCTAGAAAGGCATGCATATAAGTCAAGGATTAAAACAAAACCGTCGGAGAAAACAACATAGTTTAAGTTACAGCGAGCCCCAAAAAAAACACCTTTACAAGATTTGAATTTTGCGCCGTTTGGTTAATACACGACGTGCGTAGAATACTTTTTCTCTAAGCGAAGTCTATACTAAATCCAAGAACAAGAAAACAAAAACTGGAAAGAAATGGTAGACATGCATTAATATGCAACCTAATAAGAATTTCGCCCATCAAAATATCGCCAAATTTGTACGAAGGATGGAGTATTCAGCAAATGAGTGCGATCGTGAGCGTGTGTTAAAGCAGACATTCAACCACTGGGCTAGTTGGCCTGGCCTATGGGTGGCGGCCACCACCCCTTGCATCCGCCACTGATTAAGAAACAACATAGCTCAAAAAGTAACAGCTTTAGTACCAGCTGGTACACGTCACAACTATAAGGGGAGAGAAAATGACCATATATTAATGTGAATCTCGAGCACCTTTTTCATTAATGGAGGGTATTAACTCAATGGCAGATTATTATTTGGTTTTTTCACTACCGAAAAACTGACCTTTAGCAGCGGTTAGAATGCTAAAGGTTAAAAAACCGTTGCTAAATTTAGCAGCGATTTTTAACGGCGATCGCGACGTCCCTATATGACCATTGCTATAGGCTATAACGACGACTTTTGCGACTGCTGGTGAAGACCGCAGTCTACAGCGGCCATCGCCTAGCGCCGTTTGTGACTGTCGCTATAGACCCAAAGTACAATTATACTTTTTTGTTCCCTCCCAAAGTGCAACTGTACCATTTTTTTTTTTTTGCAACGTTTCTTGAAAATACTACTACAGGTCTTTAGCGTGTTTATAAAATGCCGCTATAAACTACTATACAGCACGGTAAATCCAATTTTAAAAACGTTGCTATATGTCTTTAGAGCGAAATTCTTGTAGTGTTTTCTGCTCTACCGAAAATGGTCGTATATATTCGAATTATAATTCCTTGTAACGTTTTTTCTAATTAAGCAATTCAACTGCTTTTTCTTTTTCTTTTTTCCTTAAGTTGAAGAGTGAACTCTACATTGCATGAAGAGACAGATCACGTTGTCTTGCATGATGCATGATAAATACAACTTACAAGTACTGAAGCCCTTGAGGAAAATCATTATTGCAATGAAACAAATAGATTTAGGGGCTAATTACCTTCATATTGCTAATGCTTGACAGAAGCTGAGGTTTCCAAGAGGTGGGGTGGGGGGATTACATAAGGATGAGTACCGGAATGATCCATTCCAGTTCTGGTTCCCACTGGAACCAACATTTTAATTCCGGAAACAGAATCTGAAAATTTTGGTTCCATTCGAGGGAGAGTGAGAGAGGGAGAGATTTCGGGGACAAGGGAGAGGAATCAATCGACACCGTGTTCTCCATATGGGGCTTCTAACTCCAAGATCAGAGCCACTTCTCTCTGAAACTTCAACCATCATCTCAGTTTTAGAGATCACCCATGCCAAAAATCCTCACTACAATCTCAACAGGAAAAATCAAAGACAAGAAAATCAAAAACACCATGCTAAAAACCCTCACTACAAATCTCAACGGGAAAAACCAAGAACAAGAAAATCAAAAACACCATGCCAAAAACCTTCACTACAAATCTCAGCAGGAAAAACCAAGGACAAGAAAATAAAAAACACCCTCAAATCCTGATCTTGTATTGGATCTAAGCCTCTCTTGCAAGGGTTCTAATCATGGGTCAAACCCAGAATCCAATCTCATTGATTCTTTTGATGTAAACTCGTTGAGAACCTTGGGAGGCAACGGCAGGGAGGGCTGATGGGGGGGGGGGGGAGAATGAAGGAGTGAAGTTCTTTTGTTTTTTCTAGATTTTTTCTTGAAGTTTGAATGAAGGAGATCTGACTCCATTCATTCACACGTGAATGAAGGAGTGGAGTCAAACTCCTTCATTCACGCGTGACCTGGGTCGTTTGACCGAGATCATCTCATTTTGTCTTTTATGAATCAGGGCTTAAAAGCCCTGCATTATTTAAAAAAAAATATCCAAAACCAAAAAATTCTGGCATTTCCACTCGAATTTTTCGGTTTCAGTTTCAAAATTTCCGTAAAATAGGTTCCAATTTTAATATCGGAATAGGCTGGAACTAGTACCAGAACCAGAAATTTCGATTTTCGCTGGATAAAATTTTCACCCTTAGGATTACATAAGAACGTCAATAGTTGTACCGCCAGAAGAGAATTGTTGGTAAAGGCAAAACTTTAGTCGGTAAAACCCTATGGCGAGGAGAATCCCTGATCGCAGCGACGGTCACTTATGCCGCATCACTAAATACAAATACCAACACTTAAAAGTATCATGTCGCTAGAGGTCAGCTTTTTGCAACCACTTAAAACATGACGTCTCAGGTCGGCTTTTTGCAACCATAACGTTGCCGCACAAAAGTTCACGTAGGTAGAGGTCAGCCTTTTGCCACCGTAAACATTGTTGGTATACTTTTTGCACCTGTCAAAAATATGGTAGGATAGATTCCATTTCGTCGCTAAAAGCATTCCTCTATAGGCAAATTTTTTCCTAATCTATCTACCATGTTGCAATGATAGTTGTTTATCACAATTGGCACAATATTAAAAAAAAATGAATTGCTCATGATATATATGTTTTGGGGCAAATATCTCTTAGAATATCAAAATACAAAGAAAAGGGATTTACCCTTTTTAAACAAATACATAACAATAATCTCCATAAACTAGTTGAACATTACAAACACAAGGAGATTAAAATAGAACTGATGCCAAACAAATCTAGGTACAGCTGAATTCCAGGAGCCTACATTCTACTGCTATTTCGAAAAGCAATCGACATATACAAGACAATAATGATCTGCATCGATCTCACAATGTCAATGCTAGATAAACACGAGGCAAAGAAACTTATTTCATTAGGCTTTTAGAGTACGTATGATGAAGTCCATTCCATCACATGATCGTGCAAGCTGGTGGGTAGGGATCATAAACCACTTTCCACATTTCAAGCTGAGGGTGGTAACAAGGTGGATTAATTGTCCATACACATGGAGGTGGATCTTTCTTTTCGTCCCCTTTTTTCTTACCCTTATCTCCATCCTTCTTCTCCTCCTCTTTGGGTTTCGGTTTCACTTCCTCCACGCTCACTAAGAGCACACAGCCAACCTTCTTCCTCAAAGAGGTGGTCAAGCAAGCTGCATCAACTCCATCTCCAACCACCACCACCTAATCTTTGTCCGCCCCTTCTAATGCCACCGACGAGACACCTACACATAAATATTGGGATTAATCCTACATCGATTGTGAAGGGATTGGTGATCAGTTTATATGTATGAGGAAAAACCTCACCTCTTAAGCTAGTTACCTTTTGGAGTTGAGAAAGCCCAAAATTCACCCAGCACTGATATCAGAATCCAGGTTTAGGCTCATATCAGTTGTGGAGCTAATGGTCATTATAAGTGTGAGGAAACTTTCACCTCTTGAAGTAGCTTTTGGGCTTAAGAAAGCCCAAAACTACACCCAATACTGAGCGTTACAAACAAGTATCGGCCCAACAGCTCATGAGAGAAACAAAGTATATCATCTTCAACCTAGGCCCGATGTGCGATGGAGAGATTATTAGAGTTAGTCCCACATCAATTGTGGAATGAGTTAGTGATCAATTTATAAGTATGAGAAAAGTCTCATCTCTTGAGTTAACTTTTATAATTTATAAGGCTTAAGACCACCCAATATGATTGAACGCTAAGAGAAAGAAGAGTTAAAATAGTAAACAATCAGGAGAAAAATCCATTGCTCCTTGAACATCTAAGCATGAAGCAAACACTCACATGAACAGAGGAAAAGAAAATGGATATACCATCTGCTGCAGCAGCTAACACCAAGGCTTTGGAACTGCATTTTTCGCATGGCACTCGCAACTTGATCACTATCTTTTGCTGCATACCATTAGATCACAGAACACACGCATAGTGCATGTCGGCTTAGATTCTTTTATGCTCTACTGAAAATGGTATATATTCGAATTATAATTCCTTATAACGTTTTTCTAATTAAGCAATTCAACTGCTTTTTTTTTTTTTCCTAAAGTTGAAAAGTGATGCATGATAAATACAACTTACAAGTACTGAAGCCCTTGAGGAAAATCATTACTGCTATGAAACAAATAGATTTAGGGGCTACTTACCTTCATATTCGCTAATGCTTGACAGAAGCTGAGGTTTCCAAGAGCTTGGGTGGAGGGGTTACATAAGACCCTCAGCGTCTTAAATACCAATTGTAATTCTAACCACCCTTGTCTCACGGCTGCCCAATAGGCATCTGACGACTGCCCTATAGGCCCCTACGTTGCTGGCGATCCACGTTTTGGCGGAGCGCCCATACACCATGTGTCCATGTGCTTCTATTTGACGTGCCACTTTTTTTGTCGGCCACTACTGTGTTTCTGTTGACTGTTCATGTCAATTATTAAACTAGTACGTCTACTATATATATATATATATATATAACGTCACATTTTTTTTTAGTCATATATATAACGTCACATGTTTCGACTAATTCATCGCGCTAATAATATTTGGGCCCTAAGAAAGAATTGTTGTCCCAGCTTAAATAAACAAGAAAGAATAAAACAAATATTTTTAATTTCTCCTCTATAATCGAAACATGATGTTGGCGTATCGTAGACTATATATGGTTGTTAATTAGTTGTCTCTCGGTTTTCTCCATAATCCACTCATCCCAACAATAAAAACAATCTAAATTTTAGGGGGCTAAAATATAGATAATAAACATAAGAAAATCATTAAAAAAAAATTGCTAAAGGAAAAAGATGTTTTTCTAATGATTTTTGGGGTACGGGCCCCCCTAGCTCATTCTCTGCTTAATTCTTTCACTAATGATCCAATAATCTCACCATTTTTTAGTAGTTCCCTTTTTTTTCTTAGATTTGAATCTGAAAAAAAGAAGAAGATTATAGGGGCCATGACAGTTGAAAGTGAGCAAGAATATTTTGTATAATCTTGACGTACAATATTGTACATTAATACACTGTGTTATATATGTTGGAGGCCTAATTAAAGTTATGACTGCCGAAGAATCTTAAGCGTTGTTTATGATTAGGATTGTGCTTTAAGGAAGAAGCTCGCGCTTTTGTGTTAGGCTGACTTGACTGAGCTATACTTGTTTAATTGGTGGTTATATTCTTGTGCGAAAAAAAAGAATTTACATGGAAAGAAAATCCGTGCATCTAACTCGCATGTAGTTGTCAAAAGCGTTGTAACTCAATTGGTGCCAACCACATTCACTAGTTTTAAAATCAGAAATTCGAATCAGGATATAAATTGAAATCGCTCGTAAAAGTAAAAGTTGACCTTAAGCCTAGTGTATGAGATTAAGAGTGACCGGTAGAGCTTGCTAACATGTTGTGGTGACGGACTCGTCCAGTAAAAAGTAATTATGGATCAAACCAGACATTTTTCAGCCAAGTGTGCTCCTATGGTCAAGTTCATGAAGGGTTGTTATGCTAGTTGCCTTTAATGAAATTTAATCCATTAATCATAAGCGTAATTGTTGTGGTTGGGGGAATTCAAGTATACATTCTGCTTGTCCCTCTCTTTACTCTATTTTCCCTATAACTTTTAAGTCATTTTCTCTCGCTAATTATGAAAATAACCGACACTTCCATTGTCTTAATAAACTGAGAAACCAGGCCCTAATTAGTGCTTTGGATTAGTAAATTAACGGATAAGAATAAGAAATGCACAAAGCTTCAGAGTCGGCAAGAGCAAGAAGAAAAGCTAAACCTGCGAAGAAGATTTTTTTCTGGCTAGGGTTTTTGGGGTATATTCTCTCTCTCATTCTCTCTATTCCCTCTAAAAATGGCAGCTTGCTTCTCTCCGCCCCTTTAATACCATCGCTGCCTCTCACTCTTCTTCTCCTCCTCCTCCTCCTTTGACAAGCGTCTATGATCTCGCAACTGTCCGTTCAGTCTCTCTCGGATTTGATTGACGGAGGAATTGTTATGCGGAGGAGGAGCACCAGCAGAGGGTGCAGGTTCGTGGTGCTGTCCACGCACTCTAACTCTAGGGAACGGATTCCCTCCACAGGAGGGACCACTAAAAGAGATTTTCCCTTTAGCTTCGAATTTATCAGCAACAAAATTAATTTCAAAGCTAAAACTATGCTTTTACGACATAAATATTGTTTTGTCGCTATAGACTTAATTAGCAACGACTTTATCAGCGACTACTCAATTTTGTCGTTAAAAATATTTTTTTTATGACACAAATATTATTCGTCGCTAAAAACATAAAACAGATAGTTTTTAGTGACGAAATTGTACATTTGTCGCCAAAAGTGTTATCGCGACGAACCAATTGTGTCGCTAAAGACTTAAAACAATTGTTTTTAGTGACGAAATTCTACATTGGTCGCAAAAATGTCATCTCGACGAACCCAACTTCATTACTAAAGACATTTTTAGCTTTTATCTAACGACTTTATCAACAATGAATCCATCTTCATTGCTAAAAATAGGTCTTTTGCAATGAAAATATTGTTTTGTCTCTAAAAACTTTAAAAACATGTTTTTAGTTATGAATGTAGACTTTTATCGCTAAAATAAATTTTTAAGGGACAAAAATATTTGTCACCAACTAAGAGAGTATTGTAAATTGGCTTGTTTAAGAAAGGTTGTGGTTTTGGTATTGGGTTTAAATTTCAAATTTCAAATTTTAGAATTTAAATATTGTTTTGTTGTAAGGTTGTTTGGTTGATTAATATTTTGAATGATTTATAAATAATATTATTTTATATTTATTATGATATTAAAAAAGTTAAAACTCAGAAAAAATATACAATTCAAAAAATACATAGAAAATGGTTTCATAAATATAAAAATTATAAAAATAGATAAAATATCAAACTAATAAAAAATATTCTTAAAAATAAAAAGACAAGATAAAAATCGTGCAAAATTTTATAAAACAAATAAAATTTTACAAAAATAAAAAAATATAAATTAAAAAAAATTAAAATTTAAAATAAAAACTTAAAAATAATTAGCAAATATAATCATTATCAAAATTATTACAAGAAAAATAAAAATTTGTTGAAATCACTAAAATAAGGATCAAAATTAATTTACAACAGCAAATAACAACAAAATTATTGATATTATTTGAAATTTTTTTAATTTATCATTTTTTTTTTTGTAAAATTTTATTTGTTTTATAAATTTTGAACGATTTTTATCTTGGTCTTTTAATTTTTATGAATAGTTTTTATTTGTTTCATATTTTATCTATTTTTATAATTTTTTATATTTATGAAACTATTTTCTACTTATTTTTTGAATTATATATTTTCTGATTTTTTAAATTATTTTTTGAAGATCATAATAATTATAAATTAAAAGATATGATAGAAAGGTATTTTCGTTGGTTTGTAGAGTAATAATTAATTGATGTTTCTTACTCATACACTATTACCTATATACCCTTAACTAGATGGTTATTTTTTAAAACAGACAAGGATATGATTGTCTTTCAATCACTGTTGCCCTAACACACTCTTCAACCATTCATTTAAACTCAATCCCTAACTTATCTTCTTCTCGTTGCTGCCTCCCCCTCTCTTCTTTCATCTTCAGTCTCCGTTGACCTCTCTCTCTCTCTCTCTCTGTGTAACGAAGACACATGGTTCGTCTCTCTCGACTCCTCTCTCTTTCTCTTTCAATCACGTTTTGGACAGAGACATATGTTGTGGAAGGAGACTTGAGCAGCTTCACAGCCACTCACAAGGGGACAACATTCTAACGGTGGAGAAGCTCAGATCTATTGCTCCTGGTGGCTTGTCAACGTTCATTTGCCCTACCACCGTGACCTCAACCCTCCGGTGTCAACGTTTTGGCTTGCTGTCATTGGTTGTATTTTTGTTTTCAAAAATTTTTTTTGTAGGTCTTTTATGTATACAACCTTTTTGTTCATATCAATAAAAATGTGAATTCACCATCTTGTTTGTTCCCCGTGTTGCTTTAGCATATTTTTTTTGAGATCCATCTTTCCATGAGAATTTTTGGTATCAGAACAGGGTCACTTGATATGAAAAAAAAAATTAACAATCGGGGAGCTAAAAATGGATATAAATGTTTTGCGACTAAAATTGCACCAGGGTGAGAGGCGTGAGGGCGACATGTGAGGATGTTCTTGGCAATCTAAAGGTTTTCCGTGTGAGAGCCGAATATATTAAAAGGGACGGCTCGGCTTGGCGGCTAAATCACCCCAGAATTTGTTTTCCTCGAGAGCCGAAGTTCGTCTTCTAATTCCTTCAATATTTTGTGGTTATTTCCGCTTCCTCCTTTGAAAGATACGTCTGCCTCCTCTTTCTAAAGGCGAAGTACAACAACAGCTAAGCCATCTGCTTTTGTATCCATTTAAACGTTTTCTCCAAAGTTTATTGTCGTCTTGGTAAGATTCAGCTGCAACCCCTTGGCTATTCGAGGAGGGACCGCAAATGGATATGAATGCAGGCCATACCAAGGAGTCCGCAAATGCATTGGTGAACAGCTGAATCTTACAGATGACATTTCCAGGATTACTCCATTGAGGAACTCTATTATAATGACGGAAAAGAAAACCAGGAGTACCCTCCCATTTTTCATATTTTATCTTCGAAGCCCTTCTGTGGCAAAAATGGTTTATGAACCAAATTTGCTAATTATTGAAGTTTTTTTTTTTTTTTTTTTGTCTGGACCATTAAAGGTTGGAACAGCTGTGGTTACTCGTGGTGATGGAAGACTGGCACTTGGCAGACTAGGAGCTCTCTGTGAGCAGCTAATTAGAGAGGATTTTTTAAACTATTTGTTATTTTTGGAGAGCAGAGTCTGAATGGAGGGACGAAATAGAGAACAGAGAAGCAAAAAAAAAATGAGGAGTAGGAAGCAGTTCCAGGACAATAATGATTGCAACTGTTGTGGTTGATGATATTTGTTTGCGCTTTCAATGAAATGCCTGCAGCTTAAAGAATTGAATTCACGAGGCTATGACGTTATTTTGGTCACTTCAGGTGCAGTCGGTCTTCGACGCCAAAGGCTCCGATACAGAAGAGTGGCCACCAGCAGGTCCCCACTATTTCCATCTGCTTAACAAACATACAAACGCACGCGCGCACAGATTGTTATCATCATTTTTTTAATGGAAATCAGGTTTTGAGACTCGGTAGAAACTATACTTGAATGCCATGGGACCTGAAGTTTGTGCGACATATTTACCAGTTATTACATTTATGATGAGAAAACAGAACAGGCACAAAGGAAGTTGGGCCATCGAGCTGAAATAAAAACTAAAGATCGAGTCAGATATTACATTTATGATGTTGGTGCCAACTTTATGAACTGAGTTTGTTAACAAAAGCAAAGCATAACTAATTACAATGCGAGTATCTCTCAACACTTTTGTGGTAAATAGTACCCACACAAAATTTTCAATTAGATCAAAAACTCCAACACTCAATCACTTCTAAAGAATCACATTTGGTGGTAAACAGGAGAACGATAGATAAATTATCTTCCTCTCCTTTCACAAGTAAAACTAATTGTTATAATCTCCTTTTATATCATCTCATAGTTAGTACTATAAAACTATTAAAATGTAGTACTTTTGTTTGAGTATGGCGCATCCTTAAAAACAGAATTGAATGTCAAGCATGAGAAGCGGTCAACAAAAAACCAAATCTAGGATTCAGAATCTCATAATCTATGAATTAATGTAATTATGAGCACAACATTTAGAACCTACTGTCACAGTATTACTGGAAGAACTAAAAATTCCTTCAATAATCTGATTAATTTGATATCTAAGATCTAACCATATAGTATAAACATGCCACTTACTAACAAAAAAACACAAACTACTAGTTAAGTATGAAAGATTGGACATCAGATCTTACATCCTACTCTCCTGGAAGGCTCATTAAGAACACATTGTAAACAAAAATTGCAAAGAACAACATACCTGAATTTTGAGCTTGCTGTGAAAGGAACTTCTCATCAAAAGTTGACTTTGCACTTGGGGTACTACCCCTTTTTGAGGAAAGCCACCTATACTGATTTTGAGAGCAAGTATATATTTTCTACGATCTCTTGTCTTACTTTTTGAACTACATCAGGAGAGCTGCAGTTCTCGGCGTTTCCTAAGAGGAAAAATCACAGTTTCAGAAGATAGGACATCAACTATTAACAGGCGAAGTTGATGAAAGCATCACTGTCCATGCATACTATGTCAGCCAATTATGCGAGAGCTTTTGAAACATGAAGATGGAAGGTTAAAAAAGATCTTAGAAATATCCATAGGAAGTATTTCCTACAAGTCGAGCTATCTCTTGACAATTACTTGTTTGCTTTTTGTGGAACAACATTTTACCATACAGGGAGTTCCAATCCATGACAATACTAAACACAAGGGATGGACATCATATACACAGTTTTGTGCAGTAAGTGAGAAATTTTTTCAGTGATCAGGGTTCTAATCCACTTGTTTATATGCAATCCATCAAGTTAAAATAAGAAACAAACATAAGGCATTTACAAATGCTCAACTATGTCATTGAAAGCCCTTCTAGAAGCAGTTGAAGGATATTCATCCCAAGGGCGATTCCAACATTACATATTGGACACGCAGTAAATCACCCCATCAGGAAGACCATGAATTGGACAAAATGAATTGAAAAAATAGGTAGTGAGAACATAACAAGCTGACACTAGATATGCATACCTTCGATGCTTAAAGGAGCTTGAGGACATCCCCGCATATCAGTCCCATGGTCGCATTTATGACAAGAAATGAGGTAGGAAGGCACTAGCAAGTTCATGAGAAAGATTTTAGCAAAATCATAAACCACGATTAAAAACAAAAATAATAACAAACTCTACCATTATCACTAAAAGAAGAGTAAAAACTATACGGCATATTGAGACTTCCTAAGCAGTAAACACGGAAAGACATCTGAAATTTATCAAATATAACATGTGGTTCAGAATGAATAATGGCAGGAAATCCATGTAAAATAGCTTTCGTTGCACTTCAATCAAATGATGAAAATATATCAAAATGGAGATGTCTATGGCACAAAGTCTACACTGATTACATTTATATCTTTTGGATCTTTGCTTTTTCAAGAATTGGCCCAATTTGGTCAGGAGACAGGCGTTCGACATCTTATTAGAACTCTACCCCACCATATCTTTTATAAAATGAATTAAGCAATTAAGATCAAATAATTAGAAACTCACTATCTGATGATGAAATCTGTTTGGACGCGCAACGCCAAGGATCCTGTGAGCCATTTGTGAAAACTATCTTAGAACCTGCATTCGAAATTTCTATTAGAATACTTAATTTGCACTAAATATATTGATAGTGATATCATCACAGCAAATCAGCAAATATATGCACAGATAACATCCAAGCAAACATATACCGTCAAAAATCAGTTTTCCCCTCTGAACTAAACTAATTTCCCTAAAGCACATTCATAGAAATTCTAAACCTCCCTTTTGTCTTAATTAACTCGTACTTAATCAATCTCAGCAGACAGCCCTCAAGTTTCCTGCAACGAAAGCTTGTAGCATTACACGCACAGAGAAAATTCTCCTACCAGATTAGATGATATTCTAAAACCAACTTAGAACAAAAACTATTTACTACAAGATGAGCTTCAGAACATCTTACATTGCCTTCTGACATTACCATGCACGTACACGTGGGTAAGACATTTACAAGAGTTTCTTTGCTCATAATAGCAAAAGACGTCCTTGTAGCATACCCTCACATCTCAATTTATCGGGATATCCTTACGGATTGAGAGAGAGAGAGAGGGAACCTTCTTTGGATCCGAAAAAAATCACCGGCAAACTGGGCTGGGAGCGACGAAGATGGGCGGCGCGACGGTGCTGGAGCTGTGCGACGACCCTCGAAAGGAACCTGCGGGGATTTTCTGCAAAACGGGTCGTGAAATCTGGGTCACGTGGAAAACGGGTCAGGTCATGTGGTAAACGGGTCGGGCATCGGTCAGATATATTTTAATTTAGGTGGCGCGATCTGAGCGCTTGGATAGTGAAGGTTGAATCTTGGCCGTCCATCAGCACCCATCAGCATATTAAAACTCAGCACCATAACCGAACTCCGCCATCACCATGCCAGCTTGGTCCTTCAATTCCATAACCGACGCAGTGAAGTCTGGTTTCAATAAAAAGTGTGCAGAGGTCAAGATTGCTACCTATAAAAGAGGTTGAGGTTCTTCATATTTTTCATCTGGTTGTTATAGAATAAAAACATCTGTAGCCCCACCTCCTGAAACACACTGGTTTTTCAAGCATTTGGGATCATGAAGGTAAGCCATCTGAGCTGCCAAAATTAAGCAAAGTTTTATATTGTTCTGCATCTATTTTGTTTCGCTGGAAAGGAGTTCCTGCAATTTTTTTGAAAAAACGATGATTTTCTTTATGGCTACACTTTCGTAATGCAAAATGTCTATTCAGCACTATCGAATCCACTTTCAAACTCGAGAAATTGCTTGTAAAAAAAAGGGGGGGGAAAGATTATGACTATGCACGTTCTATCATCTCATGGTCTGCAGCAAAAGATAATCATTAAGTTGCAAGTGCCATGCGACAAATGCAGTTCCAAAGCCTTGGCGTTAGCTGCAGCAGCAGATGGTACGACTCGTAATTAGCTAAATGTTCAATGAGTTCATCTCCCGATTTGCTTGGTATTTTGATTCTTCTTCTCTTGGTTTACAATGTTATAGGTGTTATGTCAGTGGCGCTAGAAGGGCAAGACAGAGATCAAGTGGTGTGGTTGGAGATGGAGTTGATGCAGCCTGCTTGACCAGCTCTTTGAGGAAGAAGGTTGGCCGTGTTCATTTAGTAAGCGTGGAGGAAGTGAAAGAGAAAGCTGTGAAGAAAGATAAAGAGGGTAAGCAAAATGGTGGAGAAAAAGGTAAGAATGGAGGAGGAGGAGGTAAAGAGAATGGAGGAGATGCTAAGAAAAATGTAGGTGAAAATAAAAATATTCCACCTCCATGTGCTTGGACATACCACATTCTCATCGACCTCAGCTTGAATTCTACAATATTATGTATGATTCATACCCACCCAGTTGTGCTGACTTTACGAAATTCGTGAGTTTTCCTTTATTTTTAATTTTTTCTATTCCTTAAAATCCTTTATAATTGGGAACTTGTTGTCACTGAAAACTAGAAACATCCCCGCCTGTCACGCATTGAAATGTTACTACAGTTGCCAGACAAAGACTATGCAGCTTGTTGGTTGATTTATGGGCGTATGGGTCCAACTTGGATCCAAAACTTTGTTTGGGCCCAAGTATTTCAGCTTATGGACTAGTAGTGGATCCAACAAGATACTGGGTGGGTTTGGGATGGACAATAGTAAGTTTTAGTTGGGCTTGCGTTGGATAATATATCTGAAAGATTGGGCCAACGGGGATTTCAGAGAAGAAATTGCTCAGAAAGTTGGCTGTGTTTGTATGGGTAAAAAAATGTTTCTGGTAAAAATTTTTTTTTTTGAAGGTGTGTAGATTTTTTTGACATTGGTGAAAAGATTATTAAAATATATAAAAAGATATTAGAGTTGGTAAACATAACGTAAGGAAGTTAGATTTCAAAAATAACACAAAAGATTATAATTCTTTTAAAGACGCAGAAAATCTTTTTTAAAATTATAGGAGGGAAAAACTGCACAAACTAGTACTCTTATTATTAAAAAAAAAATTGAAACAACAATCAATAATTCTGATGGGCATAGGAATTACAGATCACATGGCCAATCAGAAGTCAAAAAACTTAAGGGGCCCACCTTATCCTGTCCTTGTCTCAGCCTATAGGTAATTAAACTAATTTAAAACAAAATAAAACAAGTGGGTTTTCGTCTCTCCACAATACTTGAGATATATTAATAAGTTATGGAAGCGATATCACGATATGTATCAGCTCTTTACACTCTATTTCCCTTTTTGCTAGCTGCCTACGCTCATGAC